>SJYA01002076.1:782886-891447 GCA_006410615.1 Neotragus moschatus
AAAAAAAAAAAAAAAAAAAAGGCAAAGTACCAAGTCAAAGAATGATGGAAAATAAAGGAGAAGAATTTCTCAGCTGAGTCTATTCCTGAAACACATCTCACCAAGGCATCATGGGAAGATGGCGTCTGTATTAGATCGGCTTTTGAAACAAGGCCTGCAAACTGGGAAATGCACTATGCTTTGTTGTAACAAGAAGTCACATGGGGGCAAGGAGGCAAAACTTCCCCACTGCCACATAATGGAATAAGCCATACCACTATAGGCAAAGAGCTTTCCTGGTAATTACTCTGAGGCAAGTCTACAGTTTAATTAAATAGATCAAATCAGAATATTGCACCCTCCAGGGTTCCCGGTGGGAGGGGCTCAAGTGGTAAAGAACCCACCTACCAATGCAGGAGCCGCAGGAGACATGGGTAGGGAAGATGCCTGGGTCAAGAAGATCCCCTGGATGAGGGCATGACAACCCACTCCAGTATTCTTGCCTGGAGAATCCCATGGACAGAGGAGCCTGGTGGGCTACAGTCCATCAGGTTGCAAAGAGTCAGATACAACGGAAGCGACTTAGCATGCATGCAACCCCCTTCCTCAGAAAAGAAAATCTAGAAATATGGGAGAAGCTGTTGCAGTTTTTATAAATGGTAAAAGTTGTTAATTCTGCAGTGAATTTTATACATGTTTTTATCACAGCAGAGAAATCGTGTTATTTCCAGCTTCTCTTTTTATTGCTAGTAAGCTTCACAGAATTACAACCAGTGAAATATTCCCCATTTCTCTTGGGTGGTAATGAATTTCCCAGTGGAAAAGGAGTTGTTTCTTGTTCTCAATACATAATAACTCAAATATTTGGCTATGCTGTAGCATAATATTTTTTAAATTGTCTAATCAAGATGGAGTCTTATATGCTAAAAATAATCCAGATATAGTTTTTTCTTATGCTAAAAGATAATTATAGAGGTAAAGAGGACTCTTCCCATGAAATAGTCTAATGCTCTCATTTTAAAGATGAGCTGAGACAAGAGGGCTATGAAAAATGCCCAAACTACACAATTTGGAATCCTAATGCTTATGCTTATAACAATAACATCCAGCCTGGGGGAGGTCCTCTCCCAGATCCTTCCCATGTCTGTCTCACCTAAATTTCACTCCAACTTGTTTATCTTTTTTACAGGCTGAGCAAGTGAGGCTGGGAAACACAACTGTCCAGAGCTTTGGTCACCTTCTCCTGTCTCCCTGAGGCACTCCAGTTCAAGGTAATGCTAGTTCCCCAAACTCTAATGCTGGAACAGTTGCTAACAAGAAGTTTTGATGGTCCAGTAGCAGTTTCGGCTGCAAGCGTAACAAGTGAGTCTTACCTTAACACTGAGGAGAGAAGAGAATGAATAGTTCTTGACCACCTGTGCTCATATCCTCTCATTTTCTCCTCATAGCAAACTAAGATATATAGGTCTTTAAAAAATGTAGCTCAGAAAAAGTTAAAAACCTTTTTTTACTCAAACTGACACAAGTTAAATTGAAACTCATGCCTAATTCACTGTAGATTACAGTTTTTATATTTTCTCAGTACAACTTCATTTTTGAGGTAAAATTCTGGGCAGAGTTCTCAGCATAGATGGGAGAGGATATCCTTACATGTTACAGTAGATGAATAGCCTCTGGTTTAGTAATCCCTTTATTGGGAATATTAGCAAGAGCAGGTTAGTGATGGATTATACTCGACCTAATTGGCTAACAAGTGGATATATTTTGATATATCATGATTATTGGTGGGTGATTATACCTGAGCAGTCATATAAAAGGAAGAGAAAGCCTGTGCTGTAACTTAGCCCTGAAATAAAGGCTCCCTAAATTCCAATCTGTAAGCAAAGGCAGATACAACTAATCTCTTAGGACAGCCTCTGGTGTAGGCAGACAATCTGGCACTGATGCAAACACCCCCAGACATCCCACATTTGTGTGCTGAGTCAAAATGCTATGGGAATATAAATTCCTACCCAGCAGACTCTGGGGCTCCGTGCTTGCTTTCAGAGATCATTTTATAAGGTGCTGTCCCAATTCTCCATTTCTACACTAATGGGCAGATTGCCTTACAAGTACAAATCATTATCAAAATAGACCAGGGATTTGACAGTACCTTTCATCAGCAGTTTCAAATGCGCTAGTTGGATGCTAGTAAAATGAATCAACCTTTTCCTAAAAGCAGGTGAGCTGAGATACAAGTTAGCTTCTGGAAAAGGCAAGTGTAAATGAGGCCAACCATCCTCTGAACTGAAGGGGGATAAAAGGGGTATTTTAATGTAGAAAGGTGTTACTTTTCTCCATTCCCCAAAGCAGTTCTTAAAATTCATATTTCCTTTTTTTAATCCTCTTTTAGCTTTCTTGCTTATTTAAAAAATGCCAGAATATGAGTGTTAGATTTAAATACCCCCTTAAAAAGTTATATAAGTAGTTGCATTACAGGAATGTCCAATTGAGACTGTGCAAGTAAAGCAAAACAAAACAAAAACAAGTAACATTTCTGAGTCCCATAATATGCCAGGTGCTGTGCTATGAAGTTCACGTATGAGCCTGAGTGTAAAATGGGACACTTACTGTTGTCTGAGCATTTTGGCTAAAATTATATACTAACAGACAATGGGAGATAAGTCCCTCTGGGTTCTGAAGTCAGCAGTAAAGGGAGCATGTTATATAGTGGCACACGAGTCCTTCAACCTTCAAATTCTCTCTCCATCCAAATCATGTAAGGTAAGATGAAGAACTGCCAGCCTAGCTGGGAGTGTGTCCACTTCTTCCTAGTGGTACAGAGGAGGTAGATGGTTTTCTCATGCCTGCCAGCCAAAAGGCCCAGAGCAAAACTCATAGACATCTAAAACACCTGGAAAAAGAAAAGATGGACATCTCCCTCCAAGGTCGGATGCTCGATGACCTAGAAAAACCCACGGGCCCAGCTCAGTGCTGTCATGAGAGTACAGTGTGGGCATAAATGCCTGAGGATCTTGACGTGTCCTCTCGAGTTCTGTCCTCAATCAAGATTAGTATCTGCTTCAGAAAATTCTGATGGTGGGAGCATGACTAGAGATGCTTTAGAGCATAAGACAAGAGGGTAGCAACAGAATGACTGCACATGTCCACATTTGTCATGGAAGAAATGAAGGCATCTTTTTGGGCCAGCTGGATTCCGCAGAAGATAACCAGCTTAAGCCATGCTACTGAGACTCCTCAAGACAAAGGGTACTATAGGTATCTTAGGGTGAACCGCTATACAACTAGTAGACTGATTAGTAAATGCAACAGGCCAAGTATTGAATGCATCATTTATACAGGAGCTGCCCAGTGTGGAAGTCTCGGATGGGTATTTAATCACTCACACATTTGTGCCTTACACAAACAGAAGCATTTAATAATTTGCCAAGACAGAGGGAATGACGAGCAATGTAAGCCAAGATAGAACTTCAAACAGGACAGGATAAAGAAAAATAACTTTGACCATTTTCCTCCTCTTCTTCTTAACCCTGGAGGAGTTGAAGGATGAAAAGTGGGGGAGTCAGAGAATAAAAGAAATATTGAGGAATACTAAAAGGAGAAACCATGCTATCTCCCCTGAATAGATGGAAGGAAATTGAGACCAAAGTTTAGAATTTAGATTTAAGTCTACATGAAACTTTTTAATTGCCTGAAATTTAATCTTTATTATCAAAGTGGAATTGATTAAGATGAGCTCTAGCTGTAATGTCACGCCTAAATATTATTGAACTAAGGGAAGTACAACAGAGCATGTTCGAAGGCTGTAGAAAAATAAAATACTTTCTGATTGAACCAATCCACATTCAGCCTAATCAATAAATCAGTCGTGTGGTGTTACCTTATATTGACTTCACAACATCCCTGTTACATAAGGTTGAAAGCAATAGTACAATTCATCCAAGGTTACATGCTTTATCAATAATTGCTAGAGGGTTCACACCAAGATCCTTCTTATTCCCAGTTCTTTTCTTTTCCAATTACACAATGGAATCCATAAAAAAAAAGATATGAAATAAAACCTGGAATTTAGACCTATGTGAGCAAGTGGCTTTGAGAGGTATTTGGAGAAGTAAGCAAGGAAAATCACAAGAAGTTCATACATCATATAATAAGACTTTATTCTCTCCTCATCTTATTCTTTCAATTCCCCTGATGGCTTGAGGGATAAAGATCTGCCTGCAATGCAGGAGACACAGGAGATGCGGGTCTGATCCTTGGGTCAGGAAGATCTGCTGGAGGAGGAAATGGAAGTATTCTTGCCCGGAAAATTCCATGTGCATAGGAGCCTGGTAGGCTGCAGTCCATGGGGTCTCAAAGAGTCAGACACAACTGAGCACATGGCATACATGTAAGCTAGGTATGGGGACAGGAAAAGGGAAGGGTCAGATGTGGCAGAAGGTGAGGTAATATTCCAAGAAGAGCAAACAGCAAGGGCTCACAAGACTTGTGGGTCTCCCTCTTCACTTGTTCTTTCTTCCTTACTGAAATACCATCCCCATTGTGCCTTCACCCATCACATCCATAGCTCATATTTGCAGTGAAGTTTTTCTGACCTTCCCAATCAGGGTTAGGACTTGGCTCTCTGCTTTCACAGTTCATAGTACTTTAAACCACATTGTTATTCTTTAATTTTATGTCCTCTTCTCCATAATTTTATGTTTTCTCTGAAGATAGGTTCTGTCTTCAGATCTTGTTTAAGCAGTAGTGAATATATGTTCTATTTACCCTTAAATATCCTGTAGCTGGCAGAGTATCTGACACATTGTTGCTGTTGACTGTGAGAATGAATGGGTAGGGAGGGGGTGGGAGGAAGGGTGAAGACATGAATTTAAAATTACTGAGGCAATTAAATTCATCTATGAAAAGCAAAATCTCCTGTTAGAATTCAAAACCAATGAATTCAGATGTTATTCCAGGAAAATCAGGCATATGTTTGATTAGTTGGTTGGTAGACTATAAAGTTTTAGAATCACAGTGTAATGCAGCATCTATCTGCCCATGTTCTAAAGCTTGGATGATGTGATCTCCTCTGTCAAGGTTCATTTGAATTAAAAATGCTCTGCATGTAAGTGAATTAATACAATATCCAGTTACATGTTGTGGTAGTCAAAATTAGGTCTCTCCCAAAATATGCTCATGTCTTCATCTCTGAGCTCAGTGAATATCTCATGCTACATAACAGGAAAGGATTAATTTGGCAGACGAAATTGCCTAAAATCCAACCATGCCAGCACAAACTGGATGTCCAGACCAAAGCATGCTGACTCATTTCTTTTTCTTCTGTGCAGTCTCTCACTGATGGCATCTTAAGCCCTCTATGATCTTTCTTATTGTTGTTACAGCCCTCTGAGAACGTTTGCCCTTACTCAAGACAGTAACCTGCAATATCCTGTCATGGTTCAGGTTGCTTTGTGGTCCTGTTGGGAAACCTTATTCATCATTTAGGTTCCACAAAGTATCATCGCTCCAGTTGGGTGGAATAAAAAGGTTGGCAGGAAATGACCTGAGTACAAACACCGTGTCCCGTTCCTGTCTCTCACTTCCCACTCGCGCCCACTCTTTTCTCCCATAAGCATCTCGAATGTGTGAATTACACCTCTACCTCTTTCCACCAATGCAAAATGCATCACATTTAAAACATTAGCATCTTCTATAAGCGAGTGCTCACAGTCATTCTACATGCATGGTGAACCCTCAGAGAGTATCTATTCTAGAATTTGTGGGAATAGAACAATTTCATGACAGTGAAATATCTGAGCATTTTCCCCAACACACTTCTGACCTTTACACTGAGACACACATTTCAGTGGTAATGAAATCNCTCACAGTCATTCTACATGCATGGTGAACCCTCAGAGAGTATCTATTCTAGAATTTGTGGGAATAGAACAATTTCATGACAGTGAAATATCTGAGCATTTTCCCCAACACACTTCTGACCTTTACACTGAGACAGACATTTCAGTGGTAATGAAATCCTTAGTCTCTATTGACAGGAAAAGCATCTAAAAATGACAATTTTTATCACATAGTAAATTGTCCCAAACGCAGCTAAGGCTAATAGTGCTTTTGCCAAGTAGAAGTCTCAGAATTGAACTTAAGCTGCCGATAAAATCTTTAAAAATAAAATAAAGTAAAAACAGCAAAGCCATCCTTGGCACTTAATTAGCTTTCTGCCATCTCCTCTGAGGTTCAAATACTGAAAGATGCTTTATGCCTAAAGAAATGGCTCCCTTGCCGTGAATGGGATGCCTCAGTGTAACAAATTCCGTTTCCTTCATTAAGGCCTCCATGAGTTTCCATTGAAAGCAGATCAGTATAGCGTCACTCTATCTGTTTCTCTCACTGCACTTTATACTTTGGTTATTTATGGATGTGTCTTATATCCCCTATTAAACTTCATTTTCCTTTTGGCATAGGGACTTAAAATGTGATGGCAGTGATGGAAAATAAATTTGGGGATAGTTAGGGACTTTGGGATGAACACGTACACACTACTATATTTAAAATGGATAAATGACAAGGACCTAATATATAGCACAGGGAACTCTGCTCAATGTTATGTGGCAGCCTGGATGGGAGGGGAGTTTGGGGGAGAATGCATACATTATATGTATGGTTGGGTCCCTTTGTTGTCCACCTGAAACTATCAAACATTGTTAATTGGCTATATGAAAGTGAAAGTCTCTCAGTCATGTCTGACTCCTCGCGATCCCACAGACTATACAGTGCAGGGAATTCTCCAGGCAATAATACTGGAGTGGGTAGCTGTTCCCTTCTCCAGGGGATCTGCTCAACCCAGGGACTGAACCCAGGTCTCCCACACTGCAGGCGGATTCTTTACCAGTTGAGTCACCAGGGAAACCTTAAATTGGCTATATTAAAATATAAAAGTTAAAAAAACACTTTTAATTAACATTATTTTTAAATCATGATAATATGCTTCTTAGAGTAAATTAATGCTTTTTAAAAGACATTAATAAATGGAATAGCTAAGTATAGAGAATTCAATAAATTAGATATTTTTCTGGCTCATATATAGTGGATAAAATGTGTGTGCTTGTATGTATGTGTGTGATCAGTTATATTTAGGTATAATCCAAACTATGGATGTTCTCAGAATGAGGCTTTTGGCATTTGGGCCATCTGGAAATGGTAAAATATATATATATATATATAAAATAAGCTTAGCATTGGCCATAGTGTATTAAGAAACAAAGTTTCTAAAAGAATAAGTTTTGCTTTTTTGTTTCTAAAACAATAAAATAAGTTTTGGTTGTAGGATTAAGAGACTCACGTTTAAGACATGGCTGAACAATTAATTGAGTACTTAATCTTCAGAAGATCCTTGTGACTTTGGGGGCTCATGTTATCCTGTTTCTGTTACATATATTTTAGTCAGAATTGGGGGAGCTAATCAGGTGTCTCTTTACTACACAATGATGATCTGCATTCACTTTCCATTGGAATATATTGACTTAGTTATTTTTTTCTAATTGATGTATGTAATCTATACTCTTCTGTTGCTACCAGACGTGGTAGAAGACCCAATTCACCTTTTAGGCTAAGTTATTCAGTTGTGTCCGACTCTTCGCAGCCCCATGGACTGTATCCCTCCAGGATCCTCTGTCCATGGGGATCCTCCAGGCAAGAATCCTGGAGTGGGTTGCTGTGCCCTCCAGAGGATCTTCTCAACCCAGGGATTAATCCAGGTCTCCTGAGGCTCTGCATTGTGGGTGGATTCTTTTACCACTGAGCCACCAGGGAAGCCATCCCTTTTACATGATATATTTAAATGTGAGATAAAACCTGGATTCCTTAGTCCTTTGGTATATATGCTGGTGGTCACAAGATGAACTCCCAAGGAGAGATTATCATAGAAAATGTCTGGGGACAAGTGTCTCCTGCAAACAGCTTAGTGACAGGCTTTTAACCCTGTTACTTCTGGTTATAACTCTGATAGGAACAACTGAAACTCAGAGAAGACCACTGAATTATTACAGTGAGAGAAATTGTTGCTGCTGTTGTCATTGCAATTATTTTAATCATATACGCTTTGTTCAAAATGGAGCCTTTTGAATTGACCAGGGGAATCCTTAACTTAGTTCCTAAGGTGCAATTGACTAGTAGTAAAATCGGTTTATTCTCCATAAGCCAGAGAGGTCTCTGCCTTTATTACCTGCCCTTTAGTTCCCCCAATGGACATGGTTTTCAAGACAGTCCTAATATTATCATACAGGTAAGATACGTTTGAAGTTATTGATTTGCAGACTCTTGTTTTCTGGTGTAGTTGAACTCGTATCTGATTTTTTAATGGTTTATGAACTATTAAGTGCAAAATGAATTTACTGGAGAAATGTTATATTACTTGTTTCTGTTTCTCTACTAGTGCTTTGAATCTGGTCAAAATTGATTAATAATATGTTGGATAAATAAATGAACAGATATATACAAATGCTGTTTACCTTTTCCTATAAACAGACATTTTCACACACCACAGAGCACTTATTATCATGTGACCTACTTATCTTAATTATCATTTCCTTGACCTCCCTGACTAGGTTAAATTTCCCATTTTAAATGTTGTCATAGCAACCTGCATTTTCCCTTTCTAGCACTTTACACTTTTCCTTTCTAGCACTTTACACAAATCTAATTAATTACTTTGTTGGGTTATTAGTTTAAAAGATTGTTTGTACCTGAAGTGCAATAATCATGTTTAGCTTGTTATGACTAATAAGATTCCATATATTGTTAAATATTTATTGAATGAATAAATACACATAAATTTGACTCTGCAAAGTATTGAGAAAAAAATCTGGCATGCTGCTTCTATTTGTGTGTGGGGGGAGATTTTATGAGTCTTTTAAGCACAATTGTTATCTCTTATACTTATCAAGAGTTCATCATACCCGCATGAAGTCCTAGTAGGAAAAGAAACAACCTCCACACATGATGTGTAAATGTTCATGAACGAGTCCTGAACCAGACTCTACAAACTTTGACTTTTCATCCTGCTTCTAACTTTCTAGCCACACTAGACTATTATTCTCTAAACACTTCATACTTTTTTATCCTTCTGCAAACTACTTCAAACTGTTTGTGGAATGAGGAATATAAATAACTAAGTAATGTTATTTAGATAACCTGGTGCCCTTGTTAAGCCATTCCCTCTGCTTTCCTTCCCTCTCTCTCTTCACTAACCTTGAAGGTCTAGCTCAAATACCCTCTTCTCTGTGAAAGCTTTTCCTGATATTTAGCCCACACATCCCCTGGAAAATCAGGCAGAATGACTCACTTCCCTTTACTTTTCCATGTTTCCATGGCACTAAGATGCTTCTATGTTTTATCACATCATGTTATACTCTGTTGCTAATCAATCAATTTCCCTCTCTCTCTGTCTCTTGCTTGAGAAAGCTCTTGACCAGAAGGTGTTGTACCCACCAGCACAGTGGTGGGCACGTAATGGATACCCAGTAAATGACCGAAGCACCATCATCCATCCAGGACTAAAGGCAGAAACGTGTTATTCATCTTTAACTCCTCCCTTTGCCTTATTTCCAGCTGCTTCAGCTCATCCGTCGATTCTTCCTCCAGAATGGACCTGTTTGTCTACCCATCACTCTGCCTTCTCTGTCTCCGTCCTGATCCAGGCCATCATTCTCTCTCACTCAGAATACTGCAATTATATCTTCACTGGTTTCTTCATATCCATTTCTGTTCCTTTCAAACCATCCTCTGCACAGCTGCCAATTCATTTCCCTGTGTAAAATAACTCTATTTTGTTTTCTAAGAGGTAGTTTCACTAAGAATAAAATAAACCTCTTTGCATGATCCAAACCTCACATCCTGCTCCAATAGCACCAGTGTTCATTGAAGTCTGGTGGCACTGGCCTTCTGTTGACTCCTAGGATATGCCAACTCTTTCTCTCTTAATGGCTTTTCCCCCTTTGTTCATTCTGCCAGAACTGTGCTTCCCCTGGCTATTTGCATCTTGGGGTTCTTCTCATCTATCACATAACAACTAAAGTTATCTCAGAGAAGAACTTCTGATCGCTCCATTGGAAGCAGGTCTTTGTTTACGAACATAAACTCTGGAGCAAATTGGCCAAAGTTGAAGTCTCCGGTCTGCCAGCAACTCACCGGGAAACCTTGGACAAGTTGTTTAACGTCGGCACCTTAGTTTCTTCATTTCTAAGATGAATGTGCTAACAGAAATACTGTACAAAAAATATATTATTAATTTAGTGAAAATGCTAGAAATTCATTTATATTACCTAAAAAAAGTATAGATTAATAATTTTTTTGAAAAAAGTACTTGACATAAATGCTCAATGATCATTAACTCTTATTATTGTTATTATTTACCACCATCTTATTTATGTGCTTCATATTCTTTATCACAGCCTATGATTATTGGCTTTGATTATGACATACCTATTATTCCTTCTTACTGAACTGGTCAAACTGGACAGACCAATGCCTTCTTTATGTTTCTACTGATCTTGCCCACACCCTATTCATGGTACCTATATGACATGATGGTATTTCTCTCATCTTCTAAGCCAAGACATCTTGCAAGGTTGTGCATCACAAAACCTTCATAAACATTTGTGCAGTAATTTACTAAACAAATGAACCCTGATATAAGGAACAAACATTCTAATATAGACTACAGTTTTAGTTTTAGTGATTTACAGTTTTAGTGTTCCATTACTGAGTAGCAATATTACCATAAGCTAGTCAGTTTGAGATAATACATAAATTTCATTATCTTACAATTTCTCTGGGTCAGGAGACCAGTCACAGCTTAATTGTGTCTCTCCTTCAGGGTCTCACAAAGCTTCATTCTAAGCATCAGCTAGGGCTGCGGTCTCATTCAAGGCTTGAATGGGGAAGAGATCCACTTCTATGCTCCCGATTATAAGCAGAATCCAGTTCCTTGCAAGATGTTAATGAATGGTCCCAAGATTCTTGTTTGCTGTCAGCTGAAGGTTGACTTCAGTTCCTTGACACAGGACCCTCTCTATTTAGCAACTTGGAGCATGGCAGCTTGCATTTTCAAAGTCAATTAGGAATAAAAAAATGTCTCAGCAAGATAAATGTTACAGCCTTAAGTAAGGTAATTATGGACACATCATCATATGTTATATTTCCCCTTATATTTGCAGTATTCCATCATTTAGAAGAAAGTCATGCCCTGCACACACTCAGGAGGAGCAGATTATACAAGGGTGTGGCCATTAGGAAATAAGAATCATGGGACCAGCCTAGAGACTGTCATGGCCTCCCTGGAAAAGGAACAGCCTGGGACAGAGATAATTCTGGACTCTGAATAATTCAGCATAATGAACCTAAACCAGGCCAAAAGAGAGATATCCAAAGCAAACAAGCTAAGAAACTTCCAAGTTCATTATCTAGTGCTCATGTTTGTGCAGATGAACATGCTTAATTTAGGCAGAAACAGTATCAAGTTTTTATTCTTTAGTGTGACAGAGAAATCATTATGTAATCAGTTTTAATCTATAATTAAAATTTTGTATTAACTATAATTATTTTATTTTTATATTTTATATTTACTAGTCATAATTATGTTACAAATTAATGGAAAATAACTTTCAAGGTTCTGGTGTGGAGCTATCAGTTCAGTTCAGTTCAATCGCTCAGTTGTGTCTGACTCTTTGTGACGCCAGGCCTCCCTGTCAGTCACCAACTCCCGGAATCTGCCCAAACTTTTGTCCATCCAGTCAGTGATGCCATCCAACCATCTCATCCTCTGTCGTCCCCTTCTCCTCCTGCCCCCAGTCCCTCCCAGCATCAGGGTCTTTTCCAATGAGTCAACTCTTTACATGAGGTTGCCAAAGTATTGGAGTTTCAGCTTCAGCATCAGTCCTTCCAATGAACACTCAGGACTGATCTCCTTTAGGATGGACTGGTTGGATCTCCTTGCAGTCTAAGGGACTCTCAAGAGTCTTCTCCAACACCACAGTTCAAAAGCATCAGTTCTTCAGCGCTCAGCCTTCTTCACAGTCCAACTTTCACATCCACACATGACCCCTGGAAAAACCATAGCTAAAAGCAGGTACTTTTTCTCCTTTAAATAAGTAAGTTTTTTTTGTTGTTATTGTTTTTTGAAGAGCACAGACCAGGTTCATCTCAGAGAGAAATAATTATTTGGGTACTCCTTAATGGGTCTAAGTAAATGTAGTTCAGAATCAGCCTGGTACTTTGGGGATGAACCATCCAGACACAAGACACTCATATTTTCTTGCAAACACATAGATACACAGCAGTTCTCAATCATACTTTTCAAACATAACTTTTGTGCCTAAATGCCAACTGCTGGAAGTTGTAATTGCTAGTTTCTATATTTGTTTCCAGAACTTTTAAATAATTCAGGAGAGAATTCAATGACCAAATAACTGAAAACTGATGTTTGAAAAAAGACATTTTCTTGGGAGAGAGAATTTTATTTCAGGACTTCTAAAAAGATATTTGTTCCCAGAGACCTCTTACCAAGACAAGCTAAAACATCCCTCCAGGTATTACTAAAAATAGGAATAATACCAAATAGCTATTGCAGTTTAGAGAATATGCTGAGGGTGAATAGTATCAGATAAAGTGTGTGTGTATATATTTATGGGTGTGTGTTTCAGTGGTCTTTCAAAAGTCTTAATTCCATTTAGATATATCATATTAAAATTAGTGAACTTTTTCATGGTGTGTGAAGCCAATTTAAACCTTCTAATATATTTTTTCCTTGCTTCCTGGATATTGAAATGATGTTTATACTATAAAGAATGGTTGAAACATAAAACAAATATAGTTGAAAATGCCTTGATCTTAACGTAAGAAGCCCAGGCTGTGACTTTGAACACTTACACTAACAAGTTTTCTGATTTTTATCAAATTCCTCTGAAGAAGTAGAGGAAGAACTGAAATTGAAAAATCTCAAAGAACATCTTCTGCTCTAAAAGGCCACTGATACATTTTATACCAAAAGTTATCTTGGAGATACTCAGAGATCATATTTTGAAATATGTCAATATTTATGAGACTTCAAAAGTTGTCCCACACATGTGTTTTAAAGCCTCCTTATTTGATGAATTCCACAACTCATATTTGCAGGAACAATAAAACAGTAAGAACTCTTTTTACCTTTTATTTACTTTTACTTTTTTCCAACCAAATTTTCTTTCTAAATTTACCTGCTGCTGGCTAATGCTTTCAAAAAAAAATATCTTACTGGCTGTATCAATTTACATTCCCATTAATAGTAGAAGACAATTCCCTTTTCTCCACAGTCTCTCAAGCATTTATTGTTTGTAGATTTTTTTTCATGATAGCTGTTCTGACTGGTATGACCTTCTCTCCCACCTCCCATCCCACAACTCTAGGCCATCACAGAGCGCCACACTAGGCTCCCTATGTTAAACAGCAGCTTCCAACTAGCTATCTACTTTTCACATAATAGTGTATGTATGTCAATGCTACTTTCTCAATGCATCCTGCCCTCTCCTTCCCCTGCTGTGTCCACAAGTCCATTCTCTATGTCTGCATCTCCATTCCTTCCCTGCAATAGGTTTATCACTATTTTTCTAGATTCTATATAAATGTGTTAATATAGAGTATTTGTTTTCATCTGGCTTATTTCACTATGTATAATAGGCTTCAGCAATATGTGAACCATGAACTTCCGGATGTTCAAGCTGGTTTTAGAAAAGGCAGAGGAAACAGATCAAATTGCCAACACCCGCTGGATCATGGAAAAAGCAAGAGAGTTCCAGAAAAACATCTATTTCTGCTTTATTGACTATGCCAAAACCTTTGATTGTGTGGATCACAATAAACTCTGGAAAATTCTGAGAGAGATGGGAATACCAGACCACCTGACCTGCCTCTTGNACCTGTGTCCCCTGCATTGCAGGCAAATTCTTTACCACTGAGCCACCTGGGAAGCCCACAGGTCATTGAATTTGCTACTTCAGGGTTAGAAAACAAGTGTATCAATTGCCACAATGTTTGCTTCCTAAGTGGCTCAGATGGTAAAGAATTTGCCTGCAATGTGAGAGACCCAGGTTTGATCCTTGGGTTGGGAAGATCCCCTGGAAAAAGAAATGACAATTCACTCCCGTATTCTTGTCTGGAGAATCCCATGGACAGAAGAGCCTGGCAGGCTACAGTCCATGGGGTTGCAAAGAGTTAGACATGACTGAGCAACTAACACACACACACACAATTGCCACAACGGTTGCTTCATATCCTAAAGTTATTCCCTTCTTTCTATTTTATCAGCCTTTAAATCTTTTAGTGACATGTCTTCCTTTCATTTATGTTTTTCCTCTAAAGAGTAGTACTCTGGAACTTATCTACCAAATAGAAACAGACTCATAGACCTAGAGAAGAAACTTATGGCTGCTAGAGGGAAAGGGTAGAGGGATGGAATAGTTAGGGAGCTTGGGATCGACATGTACATACTGCTATATTTAAAATAGATAACCAACAAGATCCTACTGTATAGCACAAAGAACTCTGCTCAATGTTATATAGCAGCCTGGAGAGGAGGGAAGTTGGGGGAGAATGTATGCACATTTATCTATGACTGAGTCCCTTTGCTATCCACCTAAAACGATCACAACATTGTTAATCAGATATACCCTCATATAAAACTAAAAGATAAAAAAAGAGCAATATTCTGTATGCCTTCATTCTAAACTATTTTATTCTTCCTGCTTTATTTGAATGAAGCTAATCATACCTAGAGCAGGGTATGGCAACCCACTCCAGTATTCTTGCTTGGAGAATCCCATGGACAGAAGAGTCTGATGGGCTAGAATCCAGGAGTCACAAAGAGTCGGACATGACTGAAATGACTTAGCACACAGCACAGTTCACTCGATTCTTAGTGAATATCTCATATACACATATGTCTATCCCAACTTTTCTTCTGATCCCTAGGCCAAAATATCCAACTATACAGATGATAGTTTACAATATCCTATGTTGTGCGTGTACATCATGAGAAACACGGGCTGGATGAGCACAAGCTGGAATCAAGATTGTTGGGAGAAATATCAATAACCTCAGGTATACAGATGACATCACCCTTACGGCAGAAAATGAAGAACTAAAGAACCTCTTAATGAAAGTGAAAAGGAAGAGTGAAAAAGTTGGCTTAAAGCTGAAAATTCAGAAAACTAAAATCATGACGTCCGGTTTCTTCACTTCATGGCAAATAGATGGGGAAACAGTGGAAACAGTGTCAGACTTTTTTGGGGAAATCTCCAAAATCACTGCAGATGGTGACTGCAGCCATGAAATTAAAAGATGCTTACTCCTTGGACAGTTATGACCAACCTAGACAGCATATTAAAAAGCAGAGACATTACTTTGCCAACAAAGGTCTGTCTAGTCAAAGCTATGGTTTTTCCAGTAGTCATGTATGGATGTGAGCATTGGACTATAAAGAAAGCTGAGCACCAAAGAATTGATGCTTTTGAGCTGTGGTGTTGGAGAAGACTCTTGAGAGTCCCTTGGACTGCAAGGAGATCCAACCAGTCCATCCTAAAGGAAATCAGTCCTGAATATTCATTGGAAGTACTGATGTTGAAACTGAAACTGCATTACTCTGGCCACCTGATGCAAAGAACTGACTCATTTGAAAAGACCCTGATGCTGGGAAAGATTGAAGGAGGGAGGAGAAGGGGATAATAGAGGATGAGATGGTTGGATGGCATCACCAACTCAATGGACATGAGTTTGAGTAAGCTCCAAGAGTTGGTGATGGACAGGGAGGCTTGGCATGCTGCAGTCCATGAGGTCGCAAAGCAACTGAGTGACTGAACTGAACTGGATTGGTGTTGTGCATGCTCAGTCATGTCTGACGCTTTGCAACCCCATGGACTAGAGCCCACCAGGCTCCTCTGTCCATGGAATTTTTCCATGTAAGGATACTAGAGTGGCTTGCCATTTCTCCCTTAGGGGATCTTTCTGACCCAGGGATCAAACCCACGTCTCCTGTAGCTCCTGCTTCAGGCAGATTCTTTGCCCACTGAGTGATTGGGTAAGCCCAATATCCTCGAGGTACTACCAACCAAAAAGACCCACAAACTCATTCAATAGCCTTTTTACAAAAATTGTTTGTTTTCCTATATTCTGCATTCTAGTGACTATACTAACATCTACCTGAAATAAATCCTTTAGTTCACTTCTCCAGATGTGTATAAGAGACAGGGGTATGGCAACCCACTCCAGTATTCTTGCCTGGAGAATCCCATAAAACTTCCTTTACTCTGGTCACGAGTCAAGGTTTTCATTCTGCTCACATTTAAACATCCAAATAAGCAATGATTCAATCATTCTTTTCTCTAACTAGTTGTNAGTTCACTTCTCCTATCTTGTTGAACCTAGATCCATAGATTTAGTTTGCCATACATAATCATGCCTATTTCTATTTTCTTGGCTAATATCCTTATTACTTAATTGGATTATTGAAATAGTATTTTAGTTGTTTATTCTAATTGTTTTACTTGTATGTAGCCTCTCTATCATTTAATCCAGCCTTGACATGACACCAGGTTGGTTTTTTCCAAGTCACAGATACTATTGTATTCCTTATAGCTGCATTCATTGCAGAATGAAAGTCAAATTGTCCAGCACAAAACGTCATTCACAATTTAGCGCTAGTCAGCCTCCCAATCTATCACTCTTTTATCTTGCCATATAAAAGGTTTCCTGGAAGCATTATGCCAGTTTATGCTTTTGACAGTGATGTGGACTCTTCTTAATGAGGCAATTGTTACTTTTCCTTGAAGTCTCAGGCCACGCAGTGCCCACAAGAATCCCTACCTTCTTGTACAGTTTGAGGTTAGATGTTCTTATATATATAGTTCTCCACCATATTATCACTGCTTACTCTCTCTCTCTATCTTTTGCTTATTTATTTATATGATTTTTCAACAGGACTCTCAAAATATCAGAAGACAATAGTGGTATCTTAATTATATTTGCATTTTGAAACATTTACCCCAGTGCTTGACACAGAATAAGAACTCAATATAAATATTTTTGTATGATTGATGAATAGGTAGTTCAATACTAAACAGCTCAATGGTCTCTGAAAATTGGTGAAACTTAACTGACCATCTTACTTAATCAAGTCTACCAACCTATTCTCTGAAAATGCTAGTCTATCAAGAGTTCTCTTTTCAAAATTTTTTTTATAAAATTACTTCTTTGAAATTTTAGAAGTGAAGATGATGTCTTGACTCACATAATAATATTTTTCAGTAATATTTATAGGCCCCCTTTGTATAACAAAAGTGTTTTTATAGAGATAAATCATATAACCATTCTCCGTTTTATTTCTGCTGGCTGAATAGCCCTAGCCAGTTCATATCTACCAGTGCAAGTTGATCTCTCTACAGTCATGCTCTGTTCTATACTCTGACTTTAGAGTGGTTATGTCACCTGGAACCTTAGATTATAAACTTAATCTGATGCACTTTCTGTCTTTATCTAAAAGCTGTAATAAATTATCTTTTATTCTCATTGTTCTGTAAAACAAAACCTAAAATGGGGATGGGGATAAATGGTCATCTGAGTGTATTTTTAGGAAAAACAGTTTGAAAAATGTAGCTCAAATTTGATTCAGTCAAAAACTTTAAGGAATATTTATTTTGAAAGTTCTTATCATGGTTTTCCTTTAATCGGATAATGTGTGCATGCTAAACCACTTCAGTCGAGCCTGACTCTTTGCGTATCTATGGACTGTAGCCCACCAGACTTTTCTATCCATGGGATTCTCCAGGCAAGAATGCTGGAGTGGGTTACCATGCCCTCCTCCAGGAGATCTTCCCCACACAGGGACTGAACCCACCACTTTTATTTCTCATGCATTGTTAGGTAGGTTCTTTACCACCAGCACCACCTGGGAAGCCCTGATCCTGTAGTACTTAAACATTTTTTGTCTTGTACCCCTTAATATATTTAGATGAGCACTGTATCCTAAGTAAACATCTTTCTGCAGTAAAACTGATAATTAACAAACATCAGATCTTACAGCAGCCNCTCATGCATTGTTAGGTAGGTTCTTTACCACCAGCACCACCTGGGAAGCCCTGATCCTGTAGTACTTAAACATTTTTTGTCTTGTACCCCTTAATATATTTAGATGAGCACTGTATCCTAAGTAAACATCTTTCTGCAGTAAAACTGATAATTAACAAACATCAGATCTTACAGCAGCCTTGGTGAGCAAGTATGTGGGTGGAGAGAGTAAAAGATGAAAGAGTATCAAGAGTTTTATAGACATTTTCTCTAGCCTTTTAAATTTAAACTATTTAGAAGGTTTTCAAAATAACATAAAATAAGTATCTGTAAATCTAAACCTTGTAGGCTGACTCATGCCCCCTTGATGATGTCTGTGTTCTAATCCCCAGAAACTGTGAATATGCTACCTTACATGGCAAAGGGAACTTTGCAGATGAGGTTAATTTAAGGATCTTGATATAGGAAGATTATCTTGCATTATCTAGGTAGATGCAGTATAATTATTATACAAGGATCTTTATAAGAAGGAAGTAGGAGGGTCAAAAAGCATGAAGGCTATGTGATAAAGAAAGTAAATATTTATGTGATATACTTTGAACAACGGAGAAAGGGTCCATAAGCCAAGGAATGCAAATGACCTCTAGAAGCTAAAAAGGGCAAGAAAACAGTCTCGTGTAGTTTCCAGAAGGATCCAGCCTGCAGATACCTTGTCCTTATCCCAGTGAAACTGATTCCAAAATTTCTGGCCTCCGGAATCGTAAAAGAAATAAATTTGTGCTGTTTTAAGCTGCTAAGTTTATGGTAATCTTTATAGCAACATTAAAAATTAATATATCTTGCTTTTCCTTAAAATGTTTGTGGAAATAAAATTTGTGTAGCTTATAACTTAATATAAAGTTATAAATACATTACTTAGAATAATATTATGATCTGATTTTTTAAATTAAAAGTTGACCATTTACTCAAGTGACATTGAATGAATAATAACATTGGTGGGCACATGATAACAAATGGAGGATGTTCAAAATAGTATCATGAAGAATACACAAATTGGGGTAAAAACCATTGTGTTCTACACCTGGCTGTACTGCTTACTAATGGAATGATATTATGCAAATTATTAGCTTCTGTAGGACTCAATTTTCCCATTAGTTATCTCTAATAATGCTATAAGAATTAAGTTATAATAATGACAATTTAAACATAAATAGTAATTTTTATGTGCCAAGAATTGTTCTAAGCACTTTCTGTTTATAAACTACTCAACATTAACAAAAACTATATCAAGTAAGGACTATTTCTATTCCCATTTTACAGAAAAGGGAACTAAGCAGCTCTTCCAAGGTCACCAACTAAGTAACAAAAAGGATTCTATACAAAAGTCTGGTGGCATATTCCATGCTATTAACCACTGAATTAAACTTGGGCCATGGCCCATAGACAGAGGATAACTAGCCTAAAGCTCCTATGTATGAACTTAAGAATTCTTTATCTTTTCACCTGCATCTACTCTAAGGAAAATATTTACAGAAACAGAGAAATCTTAAAATAATCCCTGCTGGATTGATCACAAAGACCTTTTCGGGCCCAATGAGCCTATAAAATTGTTACTGTTGCTGCTCCAAGGTATTGGATTGTCAAAGTTCCTGATCCAAGAAGATAAAACTCTTCTATGTCCAGATGTTTGGATTAACTGACCACTTCTAGAACTTCCCAGGTGGCTCTGAGGGTAAAGAGTCCACCTGCAATGCAGGAGACTCAGGAGATGTGGGTTCAATCCCTGGGTCGGGAAGATCCCCTGAAGGAGGGCATGGCAACCCACCCCTGTATTCCTGACTGGAGAATCCCATGGACAGAGGATCCTGGGGGGCTACAGTCCATAGAGTTGCAGAGTTGGATACAACTGAAGTGACAGAGCGCACAATACCGCTTCTACCTTCTCCCGCCACTGAATCTCTAATTAAAGTACCAAAGACAAACATTTTTTTAATCTTAGTTTAAAATATCATTATTCTAAAGGATGAAAATATTTGTCATTGGAAAAGTACTTGGTCATGAATTAATTCCAGCTTGTCCTTTCTGGAAACATGTTTATTTTAACACAAGTCAAAGGTTCTGCTTCAGAGCAAGATATAGAAGGAAAAATACAACCACTCCTGAAAAGGTCTTAATGGGATTTTGAGCAGCTTATTTTTATCTTCAAAGGAACTGAGAGCGTATTTCTAAAGGAAGCCATAAAATGTGTCCCATTCTACCCAAAGCATTTGCATTTTCAGAGTGGCACTTTATTTAGCCCACTGTGTTCATATTAATTTTCAGGGCTGTGAGCAAGCATGTCAGTGTATATTAACACCTGATCTATAAAGGGAATGCTAAGGCCTTACTCAAGGTATTAGTCACTGCACCTTGGGAAGCTGTTGTACTTCTGCTGTTGGCTTCAGTGCGGCAGGATGCACATGCCTTGATTCTTAATGAAACATGTATATGATCAAATTTGTCATCAAGAGCCCAGAAGCTTCAACAACTTTTCCAAAGTTCAGAAGGATTTTCCAGGCATCTTCTGTTTTTTGAAAGACCATCGGTCTGTGCTGTATAAAACCCCACTTCCCAAATAGAATGTCAGAAAAAGAATTATAATGTGAAGGAGAGAATTCTTTCTTAACGAGTCTTGTGTGTTTAGTACCATTATTGAGACGTTCAAACCCAATATTCCCTAATGTTTAGGCTTCACAAATCAGAACTTAAAACTTCAGCGTATTTGTCTCTCATTTTTGAGGTTATACATTATTAAGGGTAAAGACTATACCATGTTCATCTTTGTAATCCAATCACTAAGAACTGAAGATTTCCCTGTAAACATATTCAACATTAAGTAAAAAGAAGAAGCTAGGAACCAAAGAAATCTCTCCTCCTTAGGTAAATGCTATCTATTCAGTTCAGTCACTTAGCCGTGTCTGACTCTTTGCGACCCCATGAATCGCAGCATGCCAGGCCTCTCTATCCATCACCAACTCCCAGAGTCTACACAAAGCCATGTCCATCGAATTGGTGATGCCATCCATCCATCTCATCCTCTGTTGTCCCCTTCTTCTCCTACCCTCAATCATTCCCATCATTAGGGTCTTTTCAAATCAGTCAACTCTTCGCATGGGGAGGCCAAAGTATTGGAGTTTCAGCTTCAACATCAGTGCTTCCAATGAAAACCCAGGACTGATCTCCTTTAAGATGGACTAGTTGGATCTCCTTGCAGTCCAAGGGACTCTCAAGAATCTTCTAACACCACAGTTCAAAAGCATCAATTCTTCGGTGCTCAGCTTTCTTCACAATCCAACTCTCACATCCATACATGACTAGTGAAAAAACCAGAGCCTTGACTAGACACCTTTGTTGGCAAAGTAATGTCTCTGCTTTTCAATATGCTATCTAGGTTGGTCATAACTTTCCTTCCAAGGAGTAAGCCTTTTTTAATTTAATGGCTGCAATCACCATCTGCAGTGATTTTGGAGCCCAAAAAAATAAAGTCTGACACTGTTTCCACTGTTTCCCCATCTATTTCCCATGAAGTGATGGGACCAGATGCCATGATCTTCGTTTTCTGAATGCTGGGCTGTAAGCCAACTTTTTCACTCTCCTCCTTCACTTTGATCAAGAGGCTTTTTAGTTCCTCTTCACTTCTGCCATAAGGGTAGTGTTATCTGCATATCTGAGGTTATTGATATTTCTCCTGGCAATCTTGATTCCAGCTTGTGCTTCTTCCAGCCCAGCATTTCTCATGATGTACTCTGCATATAAGTTAAATAAGACAGAATGACCTCTGTTCATTTCCAAGGCAAACCATTCAATATCACGGTAATCCAAGGCTATTCCCCAATCAGTAACACTGAAGAAGCTGAAGTTGAATGGTTCTATGAATACCTACAATACCTTTTAGAATTAACACCCAAAAAAGATGTCCTTTTCATTATACAGGAATGGAATGCAAAAGTAGGAAGTCAGGAAACACCTGGAGTAACAGGCAAATTTGGCATTGGAGTACAGAATGAATCAAGGCAAAGGCTAATATAGTTCTGCCAAGAGAATGCACTGGTCATAGCAAACACCTTCTTCCAACAACACAAGAGAAGACTGTACACATGGACATCACCAGATGGTCAAAACAGAAATCAGATTGATTATATTCTTTGCAGCCAAAGATGGAGACACTCTATACAGTCAGCAAAAACAAGACCAGGAGCTGACTGTGGCTCAGATCACGAACTCCTTATTGCCAAATTCAAACTTAAATTGAAGAAAGTAGGGAAAACCACTATACCATTCAGGTATGACCTAAACCAAATCCCTTATGATTATACAGTGGAAGTGATAAATAGATTTAAGGGATTAGATCTGATAAACAGAGTACCTGATGAACTATGGATGGAGGTTCATGACATTGTACAGGAGACAGAGATTAAGACCATCCCCATGGAAAAGAAATGCAAGAAAGCAAAAGAGGCCTTTCAAATAGCTGTGAAAAGAAGAGAAGCAAAAAGCAAAAGAGAAAAGGAAAGATATTCCCATCTGAATGCAGAGTTCCAAAAAATAGGAAAGAGAGATAACAAAGCCTTCCTCAGCAATCAATGCAAAGAAATAGAGGAAAACAACAGAATGGGAAAGACTAGAGATCTCTTCAAGAAAATTAGAGATATAAACGGAACATTTCATGCAAAGATGGGCTTGATATAGGACAGAAATGGTATGGACTGAATGGAAGCAGAAGATATTAAGAAGAGGTGGCAAGAATACACAGAAGAACTGCACAGAAAGGATCTTCACGACCCAGATAATTACGATGGTGTGATCACTCACCTAGAGCCAGACATCCTAGAATGTGAAGTCAAGTGGGCCTTAGAAAGAATCACACGAACAAAGCTAGTGGAGGTGATAGAATTCTGGTTGAGCTATTTCAAATCCTGAAAAATGATGCTGTGAAAGTGTTGCACTCAATATGCCAGCAACTTTGGAAAACTCAGCAGTGGTCATAGGACTAGAAAAGGTCAGTTTTCATTCCAGTCCCAAAGAAAGGTAATGTCAAAGAATGCTCAAACTACCGCACAATTGCACTCATCTCACACGCTGGTAAAGTAATGCTCAAAATTCTCCAAGCCAGGCTTCAGCAATACTTGAACCGTGAACTTCCAGATGTTCGAGCTGGTTTTAGAAAAGGCAGAGGAACCAGAGATCAAATGGCCAACATCCGCTGGATCATCAAAAAAGCAAGAGTTCCAGAAAAGCGTCTACTTCTGCTTTATTGACTATGCCAAAGCCTTTGATTGTGTGGACCACAACAAACCCTGGAAAATTCTTAGAGATGGGAATACCAGACCATTTGACCTATCTCTTTGGAAACCTGTATGCAGGTCAGGAAGTAACAGTTAGAATTGGACATGGAACAATAGACTGGATCCAAATAGGAAAAGGAATATGTCAAGGCTGTATATTGTCACCCTGCCTATTTAACTTACATGCTATCTATTAGATTTTTATTTAAATGTGCTGTGCATAGTCGTTGAGTCATGTCCAACTCTTTGTGACCCCATTGATTTATATATTTCCTGCCTAAATAAATATTTGGATAGTTCCAGTCTAAAATATATTCATAAACTTTCCTCAACACTGACAACCCTTGGTTGACTCAATTCTGTTTCTTTATCTTTTCACTATCAAATTCCTGAAAAAGCAATCACTATTCTGTTTTCTTTTCTTCAAAACATGTTCACTTCTTAGCTCCTGTCAACTGTTTCCTCTTCTCAATTTTCTACACAATTTTTCTTCTCAAGTTTACCAATGACCTGGTATCATTTTTTTTCTACTCCTTAATCATCACTTCATAGCATTTTACATGGTTGCCAACACATTTCCCTTGGAACTATTTCCACCTCTCTCTTCATTTTCGCTCTCTCAGTCCCTCTCCAACCCCAACTTTCATAAAATAGCAATCTTTCTACAGGTATTTTATTTTTATTCTTTTTAAATTTTTATTTTTACTTTATTTTACTTTACATTACTGTATTGGTTTTGCCATACATTGACATGAATCCACCATGGGTGTGCACGAGTTCCCAATCCTGAACCCCCTCCCACCTCCCACCCCATATCATCTCTCTGGATCATCCCTGTGCACCAGCCCCAAGCATCCTGTATCCTGTATCTAACATAGACTGGCGATTCTTTTCTTACATCATAGTATACATGTTTCAGTGCCATTCTCCCAAATCATCCCACCCTCTCCCTCTCCCTCAGAGTCCAAGAGTCCGTTCTATACATCTGTGCCTCTTTTGCTGTCTCGCATACAGGGTTATCATTACCATCTTTCTAAATTCCATATATATGTGTTAGTATACTGTATTGGTGTTTTTCTTTCTGGCTTACTTCACTCTGTATAATCGGCTCCAGTTTTATCCATCTCATTAGAACTGATTCATGTATTTTTTTTTAATGGCTGAGTAATACTCCATTGTGTATAAGTACCACAGCTTTCTTATCCATTCGTCTGCTGATGGACATCTAGGTTGTTTCCATGTCCTGGCTATTATAAACAGTGCTGCAATGAACATTGGGGTACACGTGTCTCTTTCAATTCTGGTTTCCTCGGTGTGTATGCCCAGCAGTGGGATTGCTGGGTCACATGGCAGTTCTATTTGCTCTACAGGTATTTTTAAAGCTCTTACTTCAGTGTTTGTTCTTACTCTGCAGTATCTGCCTAGGCGATCTAATCTATTGTTGTCTATCTTCTATCTTTTTCTGCCAAGTTTCAATGCCATATTGAGGCAGAGATCATGAACTGGCTACTCCTCCTTTGCGTCTCTCAGTTAGAGAAGCTGAAGCACCACAGTATTCATCTTGCATAGTAACTGTGCTTGTTTTTTAAGTGACAGTCTCTGCTGACACATCTTTTCAGCTTTTTCTTTCATCCCTTTCCCTTTTTCTGCTCTAAATATTAACATGATAGCTGAGGACCAAGTGGTCATTTTGTGGCCATGCAGGCAAAGTTTAGGAATAGTGGAACAGGAAGATATATAGTACCTGTGTCCTAATATATAAGGTAAGGATCACTCATCTTTTAAGCCAGTTCATATNCAGCTTTTTCTTTCATCCCTTTCCCTTTTTCTGCTCTAAATATTAACATGATAGCTGAGGACCAAGTGGTCATTTTGTGGCCATGCAGGCAAAGTTTAGGAATAGTGGAACAGGAAGATATATAGTACCTGTGTCCTAATATATAAGGTAAGGATCACTCATCTTTTAAGCCAGTTCATATATTTGAAAGCCTTGCAATCCATAAGGCTTGAATAACAAAATTGGTTTAACACTGAAGCAATTACATCAATGCCAAAGAATTTTTTAAACAAAGAATGCAAAACTCAGTGATCTGTCTTAAATTGGTTACCCAAGCTGGGGACTGTGTACTGCAAATGAGACCCAAGTCATTAGCTCAGTACCCATACAGACCAAGTGAACATTTACGTATGAAAAATTGTATGTCGTATTTATTGATTAAACCTGTACCCAAGCTTGTCTTCTTCTCTTTTGTTAAAAAGGTTTCTTCACTGATCAAACTTGTCTTCTTAAAAGGTTGTGCCATTGACTACAATGAATGTTACAGATTACTTGAATGTCTCTAATTTATTCATAAATTCCTTCAAAAAACACTGAACACCTGCCATTAGATCATATGCTAGGTAGTGAGGATACAGAAATCAGTCAAGCATGGACTCCTCGAACACAGTAGGCAACTCACTTTACGTTATGCAACACATTGATAAAGTGATGCAGGAATATTACTGACTGAAAGTTGACGTGCTTGTGTAAGGGATTAGTGGATGACTATGCAGAGTAAGCTAGTACTGCCAAGGGACCTTTGTATTCCCCCAAGAGCATTTACTCAGCCCAGATAAGCCTGAATTTACTATTTCTGCTTATCTGTTTTGTGAGAATATCAAGTTCACATACCAATAAAAGATAAAAAGTTGGGTTGGGAACACATTTGGGTTGGAGGAGAAAAAGCAATTGTTATTTATGAAGATTGATCTATTAAAGTTTGACAGAAAACAACACAATTCTGTAAAGCAATTATCCTTCAATTAAAATGAATATATTTTAGGAAAAGATTTATCTATCTACCCATTTATCTATCATCTATGTACCTATAACTTCTTGGGGTCAGTGTCTTCTTCTACTCTGTTATGCATATGAAGAACTTCAAAACTTCCCACCACTTTTCACTTTCTTCATCTCTGTGTGAAATGATTTGCTGTCGCCACTGAGTTTTTAGGTCTTTTAGACAAGCTCACTCCAAATGTTACCAAGAGAGGAACTTGACTATACTATGTGAACTCTTGAGATATATTTATACATATGTGTATCCTCAGCTTGCTACTATAGTGGCTACTGCTCTAAAGAGAAAATAGCCAGGTTGATATGCCCTCTTCCTGGTGTAGGTTTTTTATGAACGAGTCTATGCCTTATAGTATCAGGTCTTGAATCAGAATGAGTATTGCTTAGTAATTAACAATTGCAAGTGAAAATTTATTTTTGATGATGGAGATGAAAATGATGGTCATCCTAAAACAAAAGCCTTATGATTTGTGATTATATAACCATCTCATTTGTTCACCTCTTTCATAAAGTTTGCCCAATAATGTCAGTTCCAAGTATTTTTTCTCTTTTCTGACTTCACATCTCAGATTGTTCGTAACTTGTCACTGACAGCTGCAGGAATTAGTATTCCTTTTCTCTTCAAACCAGTGAATATATATTTATTATCAGTTTTAAGCAAGGGGGTTTCTAGGTATTATGGGGAATGTGGGTTGACCAACGAAGAAGTAAAGTGACATATTCATAAATGATTAATGTAAAAATGGATTATGAGATAAAGCTATAAAATATACAAAAGGAGCACTTGACTTTATAGAGAAAGACATTGTGGAGTCAAAATGGACACTTACAGAATACCTTTGTTTCAGATATAAGATTCCATTTCCTGAGAGCTTTACTCTAAGTATATTTAGTCTTATGTTAAACACAGTCATAAGTAACTGGTTCACATGAAATTTGGATTGGCCAAAACTCACAATGGATTTCTCAAATGGTTGAGAATTAAGACTGCCAAGTCTGTCATAGCAACTAAGTAAGCTAACTGAAACTTTTATAAGTGGCTGATAGAAATACTAAGACAAAAGTGGAGAGTAAGTGATGGGTCAGATTGGCCAGGTTCTTTGAAGGAATCCTGTGGAAGGGAAGGTGATCGAGTACCCTAGCCCCCAGAACTGTTTTATATCATAAATGACTTTCTAATTTCTAAGCCACTTTCTTGTCTTTTAATGCACAAGTGTTAGTACAATCCCTCAGGCATGATCATCTGGAAAGCATTTCTGCCTTTGTTATTTCCACATGTATCTCCAACATATATACACAAATACATACACATACTTACACACACACAGAGATACGCTCATACATTTATATATGTATAAATGTATTTATTTATACATATATAAATTTATTTATACATATATAAATTTATTTATACATATATAAATATACAAATACATTTTTATATATCATGTATATATATTGTGTATGTGTATATATATATATATTATGTATATATAAATGCATATAACTGTATATGCTTATACATTTATGTATATACTCACTTCCACATCATACCTTATTTCCTATTCCNATTTATTTATACATATATAAATTTATTTATACATATATAAATTTATTTATACATATATAAATATACAAATACATTTTTATATATCATGTATATATATTGTGTATGTGTATATATATATATATTATGTATATATAAATGCATATAACTGTATATGCTTATACATTTATGTATATACTCACTTCCACATCATACCTTATTTCCTATTCCAAAGAACAAGTAGGAAATATTTAAATAGTGCATCAAGAGAGAGAAAAACAGAGAAAGTACCACTAAAAAATTATCATTAGGAGTTCCTAAAGATCTAAGGATCACATCTCTTCCTGTTTTGTAACAGTTAACATTTGCAATCACTAAAAAATTATCATTAGGAGTTCCTAAAGATCTAAGGAACACATCTCTTCCTGTTTTGTAACAGTTAACATTTGCAACCACAGTTTTGAATCACCAAGAAAAATGTAATTTATTGATATTGTCATTGATATGGTTAGTAAGGGAGAAGTATGTGTATAACACTGCAACTAGAATACTGTTAAACTATTTTTAAAAATCCAGAACACTTCAGTACTTAAAATAATAAAAATCATTTATAATTTTTAGGAGATTATTTCCCAAATTTTTCACAAAATAAGGTATTTTCATNATTGATATTGTCATTGATATGGTTAGTAAGGGAGAAGTATGTGTATAACACTGCAACTAGAATACTGTTAAACTATTTTTAAAAATCCAGAACACTTCAGTACTTAAAATAATAAAAATCATTTATAATTTTTAGGAGATTATTTCCCAAATTTTTCACAAAATAAGGTATTTTCATATATTCCCTTGGAGCTTATAATATCATTTTGAATTTTTACTGATCTCTTGTGTATTTATATCTTGGTTCTCTAAAAGAGATTTTGACCTCTCTAGGCAGGAACTAATATACATTTACATTATTCCTCTTTAGGAGAAGGTATAGAAGTGTTCATTTTTCAATATCCTCTTAACAAAGATGTAAAAACATAAACTCCCTATTTTGTATTACTTTAAAGCATACAACTCTGAAACACACTCCAGCTCAAAGGAAACAGAGAATACTTTTTAATCATTATATTAAGCCTACTCATTGTCAATAACATGAGGATGAGATTGGAAACAGAATATCATTAAGTCAATGATTTAGATGAGGGGTAATAATTTACATTTGTAGTGTAGAGCTCATTTCATTCACAAAGGGGATGAGGAACTAGATTTGTTTTCCTTCCTCATAAATTACTAGAATTCAAGTGGCATAGTAATTATGAGTGGACTGATTGCTTTCTATGTTTGCAGCCTAGATTTTCAGAGCTACTTACAGCATTTAATCTAGCATTTATATGAGCTCCCCGACTGGGCTTCAATGATACTTTCCATGTTTGAAAAAAATCCAACTTTAAGTTAGTTGTACAGTAAAGTGTTTGGTCCCAAGAATCAACTACATGCTTTGTTTATATAGTTTAGACTGAGCTTTTTAAGAGCCAGAGTGTTTAAATAACAAAATTTATAAAATTCTCTCTACCTTTTTAGTGCACTGAGAGATGAGTGAAATTAGAATATTAAAAGAGATAAAAATTGGGTCATCAATGCACAAATAACCCTTTTGTAATTCAAAAACATTTTCCAAAAGCAGTCAGAACATCTTCAAGTTTGAACTGAAATCAAATGGCTTGATTTTCCAAGGTGAATTGAATGTTTGAGAGATATTTGTAAACCTCAACCATAGTTTTTCACCTGTATATTTTACTAAAATTTTACTTTGCATGCCAAAAATAGCAAAAGCTTTTGGATTTGGCTTCCTGGGGGCAGTCAGATGGCATTATAAAACATATCTGCAAAAGTAGCATAAGCTGAGGTTCACCTACAAAAGGAGGTAATTGTCTCTTGATATTCTTGTTTCTCAAATTATTTCTTAGCTTCTCTGAAAAATAAAGTTACACGAAGGTTTGCTTTAACTTCTATTATCATTTCCAGTGGACATCTTTCATTATTACGTTGCTCACACATATGACATTCTACATGTATGTTTTGTGTGCCCAGTCATGTTTGACTTTTTGCAACCGCATAGGCTAGAGCCCACCAGGCTCCTCTGTCCATGGATTTTTTCCAGGCAAGAATACTGGAGTAAGTTTCCATGCCCTTCTCTGGGCAATCTTCCTGACCCAAGAATTGAAACTGCTTCTCTTGCATCTCTTGCATTTATAGGCAGATTCTTTCTGAGAAGTCCCTCTATATTACATGGTATGATTTGAAATTACATTAATATAGAAGCTATTGTTTTCTTTAAATAAGGCTTTCTGACATGGCATTTCTCATTATTTTCTTCTCTGTCTCTAAATATATTATATATAATTGACTCCTTTATAAAAACTTTCCTCTTTGAAGTCTAAGACAGTCATTTTCAAACTGCTTTGAAATCTGCACACCTTAGTTAACTGCTGATATCAGTTAAAATCATGATTGGGATAAATCTAAAGAAGAAGACCTAAACTTGAATTTATAAAGTCATCACAAGAGAATCTATTCTCTTAAATTCACTTAACAATACACAAAATTTATATCTTCCCTTTTTTTAATATTTGGTGAGAAAAGAGAAATACATGCATCTGAGAGGGAAATATTTTTAAAATAAAATGTGTGCAAATAATAATAATAAATGGATGTAAGTAGGATTAACTTTATAAAAAGGTGATTTTTAAATGCTAGTTTTTAAAGTGTTGCATAAAGATCGTGTTGTATCACCCCTAAGAAATCATCTAAAACAAAACTAATAAAAATTGGAGCTGCAACTGCATCTTTCATGAAACTAAAACAAATTTATAATTCTCAATGGAAAAGGTTGCAAATGTAGTGAAGATCAAACAAATAAGAAAACTGCAGCTGCAGATTTCAGAAAAACAAAGGCATAGAATATAATCTCCCAAAGCTGTTGACATACCATGAGGGGACAAAACTAATAACTCCTTGTTTCATACAACAGGAATTAAATTTACCAGTCAGCAGTGGAATCCTCACAAGCCTCAACTTGATACCAATGTAAAGCACAGGGAGATGGTCTGAAAGAAGACTCAGAACTGCCCTATTTGCCCAAAATAATGTCAATAGAGTGGATACTAGATAATAGATATTCCTTGAGCCAATATCTTTGGACTGAGAGGGCATAATGACTTTGATAATTCAGTACGAGTCAATGCTCCATCCTGGAGAAGTTAAGTTTAAATACTTCCTATCATAGAATATAGTCTTGGATTTGAAATAGCAAATAAAACCAGCCCTATGTTACCTATAAGAGAGATACCTAAAACATAATAACTCAGACTGATTGAAAATCAAAAGCATATCTGAAAAATATAACCACAACCCCCCAAATAAAGCATTGGCTTTCCAGATGATAAAGTGTAAAAAATCCTCCTGCCAATGCAGGAGACATAGGAGATGAAGTTTCAATTCCTGGGTCAGAGAGATTCCCTGGAGGAGATGGCAGCTCACTTCAGTCTCCTTGCCTGGAAAATTCCATGGACAGAGGAGTCTCGCTGGCTACAGCCCATGGGAAGGAAATAGTTGGACACAACTGAAGCAGCTTAGCATGCATGCACACAAGATGTATTTTGACAGATTACATAAAAATAACATTGGGGAAGCAAATAGTGTGGCTTAGCAAAAGGGAAGGAAGAGAGACTTAACTGTATACCCTTTTACAACCTTCAGAGTTTTGCACTGTATTTATGAATTAACAATTAAAAAGCAATTTATTAAAATACATAAAACATAAAATATATAAAGTACAAGTAATAATATTACAGGCAAATTTTGTATATGATATAAATTAAGTGACATTCTCTCTGAAGGTGGCAGTTTCCTCATCTATATAGTAATTTTTGTCCCTGTGTACTTTCCAACTATAAATTTTATCTCTATGTTACAAAATGTTCTTGAGAATGATACATGTACATTATATTTTTGGACAACATGCAGTGTGCTGAGGGAGTTAATTTTGAAATAATTTCTTGTTGTATTTTGTAAATGTCAATCAAAAAAACTCTCAAATGCAATGTAGGTTCAAATGAGTTAAAATTAAAATCAAAACTGCAGTTCTGAACTTGGTATGTTCACTCAGAATTTTTAGCTGGCTTCTAATCATTTGGGTTCAAAATGGGGAAAGGAGTACGTCAAGGCTATATATTGTCACCCTGTTTATTTAACTTATATACAGAGTACATCATGCAAAATGCCAGGCTGGATGAAGCACAAACTAGAATCAAGAGTGCCAGGAGAAACATCAATAACCTCAGAGATGCAGGTGACAACATCCTTATGGCAGAAAGCAAAGAGGAAATAAAGAGCCTCTAGAAAGAAAGGAGGACAGGAGAGTGAATTTTAAAAATTGCAAACAGAACTGCCTTATGACCCAGCAATCCCACTGCTGGGCATACACACTGAGGAAACCAGAATTGAAAGAGACANAAATAGATGGGGAAACAGTGGAAACAGTGGCAGATTTTATTTTGGGGGGCTCCAAAGTCACTGCAGATGGTGACTGAAGCTGTGAAATTAAAAGACACTTTCTCCTTGGAAGGCAAGTTATGACCAACCTAGACAGCATAGTCAAAAGCAGAGACATTATTTTGCCAACAAAGGTCCTTCTAGTCAAGGCTATGGTTTTCCAGGAGTCATGTATGGATGTAAGAGTTGGACTATAAAGAAAGCTAAGCACCAAAGATTTGATGCTTTTGAACTGTGATATTGGGCTGCAAGGAGATCTAAATGGTCGATCATAAAGGAAATCAGTCCTCAATATTCACTGGAAGGATGCTAAAGCTCCAATACTTTGGCCACCTAATGTGAAGAACTGACTCATTTGAAAAGATCCTGATGCTGGCAATGGTTGAAGGCAGGAAGAAAAAGGGATGTCAGAGAACGGATAGCATCCTCAACTCAATGAACATGAGTTTGAGCAAGCTCCAGGGGATAGTGAAGTGTGCTGCAGTCCATGGGGTTGCAAAGAGTTGGACACAGCTAAGCAATTGAACAACAACAACAACATCACCTAGGCAGAATTTAATACTGAAAGATCTTTTAAAAGTAATGGTCATCTTTGTCAGATGCTAGTGAATCAACATTGGAGAAGGTGATGGCATCCCACTCCAGTACTCTTGCCTGGTGGACTGTCGTCTATGGGGTCACGCAGAGTCGGACACAACTGAAGCAACTTAGCAGCAGCAGCAGTGAATCAACGTATTATTTGCCTCGTGGTAAGTAAAGCAGGAGGGTTTCCTGGTAGCACTAGTTGTAAAGAACCCAGCTGACAATGCAGGAGAAATAAAAGACATGGGTTCAATCCCTGAGTTGGGAAGATCCCCTGGAGTCAGGCACGGCAACTCACTCCAGTATTGTTGCCTGGAAAATCCCCATGGACAGAGGAGCCTGGAGGTTTACAGTTCATAGAGCTGAAGGAAGTTGGACACAACGGAAGCAACTTAGCACACATGTACACAAGTAAAGCCTTTCCTGTCAAACTTTCCCATGCAGTAAACAAATGATGAGGGAAATTCTCCATAATAATATTATCCCAACAAATAATACAGAAGAAAAACTGAATTAGAATATCACCATCTGACATCCCATAATTATTAACAAATATAGGCACTGAGAACCAATGACAGCTAAGGTGGAAAAAGAGAAAGAAAATGACAATATGGGACTCCTCATTCAAATAGCCCAACCAAAAATTAACCTAAATCTTACCAAACCAAGAGGTGCAACTACCAGTTCACAAGAAATTCAAAAGTCTGAAGGATGAGTTAAGCTGATTGTTTAGCAGGGCCAAAGAAAGGATTGGATTCATCTAAAATGACATGAGCAGTTTTGATAAGAAGGTAACATTTGAGTTAGACTCTGAATAGTAATTGTAATTTAAAAACAAGAAAGGACTTAAAGGGGTGTTTCATGTTCAGGGAACAATCTGAGCAAAGGAATGTGATATATTTGTGAGAAGGCCAATTTTCTTGGTGGCTGAGGAACAATCTTAGCAGAATAGTGTAACCTTGCTTGAAAGTCAAGTTGGGAAGTGTGTGTGTGTGTTTTCCTAATCTGTACTTTCTAATTTTTATAAAATGAACAAAGAAGTGTTATATAATTATATTTCTATACTTCCATAAATTCAAGTTCTTTTAAATGTAGTTAAATAGAGGTCAACTAGTGGAAGACTTCAGATACCATCATTAAGTTATTTTACTTTTCCCCCTCACCAGTCCTGGTTGTGTAACAAAAGATATACTTGGCTGCAACTCTGTTCCATTAAATGCTGGTGCTAAGGTTGCCACCAGTCATAAATTTTAGAAAAAATTAAGTGGCTTTGTCAGGAATCTGAAAATCATTACCATTACTGAAATGTTCAATTCAAAGCCCAGTTTGAGAAATACAAAATCTTACTTTACCTTCAGGGAAGTCTTCCAAGCATACTTAATGTTGATGCCAATAAATTTTACAATACACTGTGACTATAAACAGGATAAATACAATTTGGTATAGGCTCCAATTAAGGCAGATATTGGAGCTAAAATTTGATTTCCAAACTCTTTTTCATTTTGCAGGTTGAGGACAATTTAAACTTTTGGACCACTGCACAAGTGAATGTGTATTTTTAAAAGTGAACATATTCTAATAAAGCATATTTTATTTTATATATTCTCAAAAAATAAAATAAAACTTTAAGATTGATAGAACATGATGAACTGGTCAAATGGAATGATCAAAGACAAAAATGTCTCTGAGGACAAACTCAGAGGATGAAAATAGAAGGAATGATCAGCTAAAAAGAGGGATGATTTAAAAGACTTGAGAAAGACAAGCACTTAGGAAAAGCCCAAGGCTCTTGGTCTCTGGTTGCTGGCAGAGGGAAGCTAAGACAGGGCTCCAGGAGCCAAAGCAGATCTGCTTAGTCTGTTACTCAAACTAGCTAAGAGCAGATACTCTGCAAGGGGACCTGGGACTTCCTTGCTGGTCTAGTGGTTAAGATGCCATGCTTCCACTGCAGGGGATATGGGTTGCATCCTGGGTGGGGGAACTAGGAAATCTCATGCCATAGTGCAAAAATAACAAGAAAACCTAGGTCCTAGGAGGTGTCAGCAAGATGGAAAAACAGGATAGGAATCTTAAAAGGAGACAAAAGAGATCACTGAAAGCTTTGAGGCCAGAAAGGATGCCAAGAACTTATTCTTACTGGGTTTTTCTGTAAGGGAAGCAATTATGCTGATACAAAGAGACCATGCCAGATTAAACTCTTACATTTTTACCATAACATGTTTTACTTTTGGAAAAGCCACCCCAATTTTGTGCTTTTTCAACCTTTCTTACTCTTGTGAATCAACACAAACTTGATGCCAAGTAACTAACATGTATCTGTATTTCTCCACGCATATGTTATTTGTGTCATATGAAATTATTCATGGACATTTTCAGTGTATTTCCTGTTGAGGGCACCATACATTCATGCATCCAACAAATATTAATTGGGTACATACTCTGTGTAAGCTCTGTTGTAACTGTTGGGTGTGGAGTGGCGAGTAAAGCAGGTTTGCCCTCTGCTCTTATGGAACAAATTCCAGTTGAGAGGTGTGAACATTAAATAAATAAGATGGTTGCAAATTCAAGATAGAGAATTGGAACAATGGGGTGTGACAGTTTGTGACTGAATGACAACTTTATGTTGGAGTGGTTAGGAAAGATCTTTAAAGAGATGGCATTCAAGCTGCATCCTGAATTATAAGAAACGTCCAGCTAAACAAGAGGGATTCAGTGCCTAGATGAAAGACAAGGAATTAAACAAAATTAGGTCTTGTGATCTGATACCTTGGAAAATGTTTTGGGAAAACCACAGGTGTTTGACTCACATCTCATGTGTACTTTGAGCCCCGCTTTGCAAAAGTGTCTCTCAAAGAAAAATGACCAGAGGGAGATGTTGTAAAGTTTGGAATCTTATCTAAGAGAGAAGTATCAAGAATGACTGCTAACTTGAAAACAAAATGTAGATTTCTGCAGAGCAAAAGGGATGACACTATCATGTTTTTATTGCACAAGGTGAATGTGATGTTGCTAACATCCCCCGCGTGCCCAGAGAGAATTGAGAAATGAAGAATGCAGGAGATGAAGGTACAAATCCAATTTCCCTTTTGCAACAAGACAGAATCAGTAAGACAGTCTTTGCTGCTTTTTTCATTTGAAAACTCATCCATATTTTATCTTCCTTCATAAACAATGTTTAGATAAACCTGGCGAATAATGGTGTTGAAAGGAAGTTTTGAAGGTCATCTTGGTGTATACCCCTTGCTTCAGGCAGGATCGCATACATGCCCACCCAAGAAGCTGTCTTCTCTCCTGTCAGGTTTTGTTCTGGATTTTGTTTATTTTTTCCAGGGGGGAGTTGGGTAGGCAGGAGAGTAATGAAGAGCATGTTTATCTTAAAAGCACAGTAGAGTTATTTTAATGCAGGAGCCCTCTTCTCCCTGTTATGCCAGGGGCAGAGTATTCTTCTAATGCCTCATACACTTACTTTCAGCTCTAAATGTATTTGTGCAAATCTCATGAATCATCAAGGCTTTTGAAAATATTTATAGGGAGAGAAACTCGACCCTTTTCATTAGAGTGAGTAAAACTCACATTTGTATCTCGCTATTGTTTAAGGAGAACAATGGATGGGTGGATGAAAGAGAGTGTCAGCTGGATCAACAAACAGCTGTTCCAACAGAAGTCCTGTTACCCTATACAGCAGAGCAGTATTAATTGCTGCCTTCCCTGGAGTCTCTAAAGATGCTTGGTCAGCACATTGTACCCTGTTTAACTAAAATCAGAAGTTAGGACTAAAATGAGACTTTCATCATCGGGACCACTTCACCTCCAGAGAGACAACTGTAGGCCTTTAAAGCTTTCTTTATTTGATCTCCCGAGAAGACTCCATCACCTTCCAACTTAGTGTCCTCTTCAAATGGCCTAACTGAAACTTCTTCTGCTGCAGCATAACCAGGTGGCCTCATGTCCAAATTTTGATGGAAGCAGGGCCTCTCATTTTGTGTACGAGTATTTTGTTCAGTCCAACACTTCGCGACCCCATGGACTGCAGTATGCCAGGTCTCCCAGTCCTTCACTCTCTCCCAGAGTTCGCTCAGATTCTTGTCTATTGAGTCAGTGATGATATCTAACTGCCTCATCCTCTGCTGCTTCCTTCTCCTTTTGCTTTCATTCCTTTCATCAGGGTCTTTTCCAGTGAGTCAGCTCTTTGTATCAGGTGACCCAAGTATATACCCCTTGTAATATTCATAGGCCCTTGTAATTTCTTATGGAGATAGATAGTATGGTATTGGGTAAAAGTTATCCGAATTGGACTCAGTTCTGGATGAGAATGTTGGCTCTACCATTGACTAATTGGATGATCAACTTAGAGATCCAGTTAACTTTCCCGAAAGGTTGTTGTCAGGATCAGGTGTGACAGTGCCTAAGTAATTTACAACAATGCGCCTAATCCAGATTAGATGCCAATATTTGTTACTGTCTACTCACTTTTTTTCCCTTTGTCAGTGGGTGTTTTTAAAGATTTTAATCTATTGTTTAAATTATAGAATATAGATAGAGGTTCAGTCATCTAAGAATTATAAATGACCCAGATAACTTTATGCTTCATTACCAATTAACATATGTTTTGATCTACGAATTCTCTTCTGGAAACTTCTTAAAGCTTTTCCTGCATAATATACATTCAGAGTTTATTTTTCTTTTCTTTACATATTAATTATAAATTGTATTAAGTCTCATCTTCAGTTCAGTTCAGTTGAGTCGCTCAGTCGTGTCCAACTCTTTGCGACCCCATGAATTGCAGCACTCCAGGCCTCCCTGTCCATCACCAACTCCCGGAGTTCACCTAAACTCATGTCCATTGAGTCGGTGATGCCATCCAGTCATCTCGTCCTCTGTCATCCCCTTCTCCTCCTGCCCTCAATGTCTCCCAGCATCACAGTCTTTTCCAATGAGTCAACTCTTCGCATGAAGTGGCCAAAGTACTGGAGTTTCAGCTTTAGCATCAGTCCTTCCAAAGAACACCCAGGGCTGATCTCCTTTAGAATGGACTGGTTGGATCTCCTTGCAGTCCAAGGGACTTTCAAGAGTCTTCTCCAACACCACAGTTCAAAAGCATCAATTCTTTGGCACTCAGCTTTCTTCACAGTCCAACTTTCACATCCATACGTGACCACTGGAAAAATCATAGTCTTGACTAGAAGGACATTTGTTGGCAAAGTAATGTCTCTGCTTTTGAATATGCTATCTAGGTTGGTCATAATTTTCCTTCCAAGGAGTTAGCATCTTTTAATTTCATGGCTGCAGTCACCATCTGCAGTTATTTTGGAGCCCCCCAAAATAAAGTCTGACACTGTTTCCACTGTTTCCCCATCTATTTCCCATGAAGTGATGGGACCAGATGCCATAATCTTAGTTTTCTGAATGTTGAGCTTTAAGCCAACTTTTTCACTCTCCTTTTTCACTTTTCATCACTTTCTGCCATAAAGGTGATGTGATCTGCATATCTGAGGTTATTGATATTTCTCCCGGCAATCTGATTCCAGCTTGTGCTTCTTCCAGCCCAGCATTTCTTATGATGTACTCTGCATAGGAGTTAAATAAGCAGGGTGACAACATACAGCCTTGATGTACTCCTTCTCCTATTTGGAACCAGTCTGCTGTTCCATGTCCAGTTCTAACTGTTGCTTCCTAACCTGCATATAAGTTTCTCAAGAGGCAGGTCAGGTGCTCTGTTATTCCCGTTTCTTTCAGAATTTTCCACAGTTTATTGTGATCCACACAGTCAAAGGCTTTGGCATAGTCACATCTTCACATTTCTCAAATTCCTAAGATATTTTAAATAAAAATCCTTTGGAGTCAGGCAAAATATTATTGGCTATAATAGTATTGCTGGTCACTATTCTGTCACCTAGATTATAAACTAAAGAAAAATAAATACAGCCATCAAGTATAAATTAGGGGAGTAGAACACAATACATTCTGTAGACATATTGCCTGACAGACCAAGTTTTCTTCTACTTGCCTCTAATGAGTCAAGCCACATTTTTTTTTTTTTACTTGCCTCTAATGTACCAGGCACTGTGGCAAGAAACTTGAATGACATATTCTTGTAGACTTCAACTTTAAGAGGAAGGAAACATTGCAAGATATAAGTTACAACACCATTTGGCAGATGTACAAGAAAAGTGTCAAGAAGAGTTGAGACGGGACATTTGAGACAGTCTAGATACAGCATCGTATCATGGATTTACCAGCTGCAAGATTCTAGGCTATCTACAAGTCCACACCTGTGTGGTTCCTTAGTCTCTTCATTGGTGAAGTGGAGATTTTTTGCATTGAGGAAATTATAACACTGAGGTATCAGGATCTGTTATGGAGTCCTTTTCTTTCCAGAGATCCTAGATCCCTGATAAGAGGAGGAAATTTCAGACAACTATCACCCCACATGTTATGATTCAAGCATATCTGAGTCGCTAGTTTCTGACCTGAGGATAAAGTGCTAATACGCCACCATGATTTAACAGCTCTCCACTACATTCTTCTATTGATATGCTCCCCTCCTGCCTCACATTTTTAAAACTCTTTTGGCCACCATGTTTGGCATGTGGGATCGTAGTTCTCTGATCAGAGATTGAACTTGAGCCCCTTGCACTGGCAGTGTTGAGTCTTAACCACTGCATCCCCAGGAAGCCCCTCTCCTGCCTCATGATTTGCTACTTTCCCCAAACAAAGAAGGAAGAAAAAACATTCTAATCAGAGGGAGAACATATGGAAATAAAGTCTCAGAGACATGAAAAATTGTGGCTTAGTAAGAAGTATTTGGAAGTTTAAGGTAGTGGGAGAAGATAGGAGCCATGCAAAGAGCAGCAAGAAGTGGTCCGGAGAGGTAGGCTGAGGTGAGATATGATATCAAAATAAAGAAGGAAACTATTTTCTAGGCAACAGAAAATTAAAAGAGAGACCTGGTCCCTCAATTCTTGTTTTATTTTAGATAGAGGCAAGTTCTCATAAGATTTTTTTTTTTAAAGATTATTCTGATAGTGGTGGGGAAAGTGAACTGGAAGGGTTAACAGGTGGAGGCTGAGAGGTCAGAGGGTCAGCTATGGACAAGCTCCAGGTGAGGTGTGATGAAGATCTGATGAAACTCTATGCTAAAGTAATCTCCTTATCACAGGGCTAAATGATGAAGTGTTTTAGCAATTGTGTGCAACCACCAGCTTAACATCATAATTGGTCAAAAGAACATATCTTAGAAACGCAGGTCTGGGAGGGACCAGAAAATATGTTCCCTCCAACTTGCCATGTCATCTTTGGGGAAGACGACATGGGGAAATCAGTTTTCATAACCCAATTCTTGAGTTCAATGTGACTGCCTAAATGTACTGTCCAAATATCCAAAGATGATACATGACTGATTAAATCTTTTAATAACCCCGTTGACTATTACGTTATCTTGGAGAGCCCTACTCCATCCATCTCTTGATAATAGGACTGAATCCAGTGATACTATAACCCCCAGCTCAGTTTTAAGTGCTCTTTACTTTGCTAGCAAATTGCCTTCACGCAGACTCTGAAATCAACACCAGTTTTAACCCTATTACAGTCCATTGTGGAGGCTCTGTTAGCTTCACTGGTTTTACAGTGGATGACGGTTACACACCATGGGATTCCAGAACCTGGGACTCCTCTCAGATAAAGAAATATAACCTAAGGTGTCTGCCTTATTCAAGGCTCTGTCAGACACTGATAAAGCTAAGAGGATATACAGATCATCACAGTCATTTCACTCCCCCTGAAGTCATAGTCTAATATTATCTAATAGGCTACTGGGATTAGACCATAGATAGCCGGCTGCGATGGTCTATCTTCGCCCTGGCCCAGTCAGAACCTTGTTTGGCAGTTTTAACACCGGTGGTGTCAGAGCATTGTGTGAGTCTATTAAGATTTACCAAGATATTTACACTTTGCTCTCTATTAAAATGAAAGCTTTGTTTTTTTAACCTTTCCCTCTGTTTATCTGACATTCTCCCCCAATAAAGCACCTACGCACTCCTTGGGAACAAATGTCGATTTAACATTTTCCACTACTAAGCTTCATGGCAGCTATAGATATCTGTTGGCACGTAACGTGAACATTTCAGCAGCACTTTAGCATATTTTCTCCAGGAGCAGTTGGTGGAAGGGAAAAGGAAGCAGTATACTTTTTATTTTAATTGAGGTATAGTTGGTTTACAGTATTGTGTTAGTTTCTGCTGTGCAATGAAGTGAATCAGTTATATGTATGCGTATAGCATATTCAAAAGCATTCTCTCCCTCTTGGGCCTGCCTCCCATCTTTCCCCCATCCCACCCTGCTAGATCACCACCGAGCCACAGGCGGAGCTCCCTGCACTGTACAGCAGGTTCACGCTAGCTATCTACTTTACACATGGTGGACATAAATCCTGAGAAAACAATATATTTTTCAGTAAGCAGTCTGTACCTAACTGTCTACATTACTCTTTATTGTCTCTTTTCTCTTCTGGGATGTTTCCCAGGCTATGTGTAGTGTAAATACTACTGTTTACAATTTAAAATGAAGCATATACTTATTACAGAAGATCTGGGGGAGAATATAGAAAGCTAGGAAGATCAAGACCAAATTGATCTCTAATAAATCAATAATCATTGCTTTGGAACTATTTCACATAGTGGGTTTTTTTTTTTGTATGAATAAAATTTTGGAATTCTGTTGGATTTTAATTTGTTTTATATGTGTTTTGTATTGATAGGGTCTTTAGTAACTTGTTGCTTGCCAGGTGGCTCAGTGGTAAAGAATCCACCTCCCAGTGCAAGAGATGCAAGAGAAACAGGTTCAATCCCTGGGTTGGGAAGATCTCGTGGAATAGGAAATGGCAACCCACTCCAGTATTCTTTCCTAGAAAATTCCATGGGTAAAGGAGCCTGACAGACTGCAATCCATGAGATCACAAAAAGTTGGACCCAACTGAGCCCCACCCCCCACACACACACATGCATACTAACTTGTTATAGTCAGGAATCTTGGTTGCTAATGACAAAAATCCAAATTGAATAAGATAGCATATTCAAAAGCAGAGACATTATTTTGCTGACTAAGGTCCGTCTAGTGAAGGCTACGGTTTTTCCAGTAGTCATGTATGGATGTGAGAGTTGGACTGTGAAGAAGGCTGAGCGCCAAAGAATCGATCCTTTTGAACTATGGTGTTGGAGAAGGCTCTTGAGAGTCCCTTGGACTGCAAGGAGATCCAACCAGTCCTCTCTGAAGGAGATCAGCCCTGGGATTTCTTTGGAAGGAATGATGCTAAAGCTGAAACTCCAGTACTTTGGCCACCTCATGCGAAGAGTTGACTCAATGGAAAAGACTCTGATGCTGGGAGGGATTGGGGGCAGGAGGAGAAGGGGATGACCGAGAATGAGATGGCTGGATGGCATCACTGACTCGATGGACGTGAACCTGAGTGAACTCCAGGAGTTGGTGATGGACAGGGAGGCCTGGCGTGCTGCGATTCATGGGGTCGCAAAGAGTCAGACACGACTGAGCAACTGAACTGAACTGAATAAATAAATGTTATGGAAAAAAAGAAGGAAAATCTTCATTCATGTAACTTAGAAGAACAGAGGTAGATGAAATGTTTTTCTCAATGATTACAAATAGGAAATGCTCACATAAGGTGAAAATATGAACAGTCACAAGTGCGTGCTCAGTCATTTCAGTCATGTCCAACTCTTTGAAACCCTATGGACTGTAGCTCCCCAGGTTCCTCTGTCCATGGGATTCTCCAGGTAGGAATACTGGAGTGAGTAGCCATTTCCTTCTCCAGGGAATCTTCCTGACCCAGGATTGTGCCCAGATCTCCTGCACTGCAGGAAGATTCTTTTCTGTCTGAGCTACCAGGGATGAATCAAAATTTATATACAATTGATGTATTACTGGAGATTTAGGTTTGTTTTCATTCTTTTACCATTCTAAATAATGCTACTTAGAAATTTAAATGTTTTCTATATTTAGAATTATATAAGACCCCATTTTTAGAAATAGAATTACTGGTTCAAAGTGTAGAGGACACTGAATATTAGGATCCTGAATACAACTGAAACAGTATTAGGGATGCATTTTCCTACTGCTGGCTGGGCCAGCTGGTTTATTTTATTATTAATTATCCAATGGTCTGCTGTAGCAGCTTATGTATTTACAGTTGCTAGCACTAAGCTTAGTGTCTTATGTATGAAATCCATTCAACAAGTGTTTCTCAATGACAAACAGGAAGATGCTGGTGCTGAGAGTTCAGGGATTTTTCTAATTAATCTGTATTTAGGATGAAGGCATAAAAAGGAAATTCCTCTTATACATAAGCAGTACACTAATGACAAATGGTTGGGAGATTAAAGTAACAGACCTCACTTATTGAGTATAAAGGGTAATTTAAGTTTTACCTGCCTGTCTGCTGTTTGCAGGAGCTTAACCTATTCCATATGTTCAAAAGAGATTATGCAAACTTCTTCAGGAAAAGCCATTTGATGAATATAGTGTAAAGAACGCTAGCTCTGGAGAGACTTAATCTCCAGTAGAGGTGCTTAACCACCCCAGGTGTTATTTTCCTTATTTGATCATTAGAGCTAAGAGTCCCTGCCATAGCTGCCTCTTAGGCCTTCTATACAGAATGAATAGGTAATGCATGAGGAAATTCTTTGTAAATTGTAAAATTCTGCACAAATAAATTATTCTTACCATTATTATTGCAAGCTCAGAATTGCTCTTAAATGATTTGAAATTGTAGATCTCTTTGAAATGTAATTCAAGTTATGAGCTCTCTCTCCCCCCGAAAACAAGGAGGCACATACTTTAAAAATTATCTACAGTTTCAGGCCGTTTATAAAATTCTCAAACCAACAGTACATGAAAATAAAACATGAAATGTTCTGCCTGCTCACAAGCTACTTGCACTCTAGTTAGACAGACATATATCTTAAAGATGAGAGAGAAGCAAACACAATGTGCTAATTATGCATGATTGTAAAGAAGAGTCATCTCTGGAAATCTAAAGCCATGCAGAAAGTCACCATGGAGACTTTCGTCACGTGGAGTGGTTCTTGACAAAGGGCAAATGAGGTGCTATCTGGTACACAACAATATGTTTTTCATAACATCTTATGAAAAAACTCAAACATTTGGCCCACCCAATACAAACCCTATTATGTCCAGGCAATATGCTGAGTCTTGGACACATAATTTAAATGAATTAAACATATTTGCCAATCTTAAGAAGTTCCTGAAAGTGAAAAGTGAAAGTCACTGAGTTGTGTCCAACTCTTTGCTATGCCATGGACCGTATAATCCACGGGATTCTCCGGGCCAGAATAGCTGCTCCCTTCTCTGGGGTATCTTCTCAACCCAAGAATCAAACCCAGGTCTCCCTCATTGCAGATGGATTCTTTACCAGTTGAGCCAGAAAGGAAGCCCAAGAATACTGGACTGGGTAGCCTATTCCCTCTCCAGGAGATCTTCCCAACCCAGGAATCAAACAGGGGGTCTCCTGCATTACAGGTGGATTATTTACCAACTGAGCTATAAGGAAGTCCCTAAGGAGTTCATGCTACAGAAAAAATATAGATAGAGAACAAATAAAGAGAATGTGGTAGAAGTCTAGTACTTTTTCTAGACCTTAGGAAGCATTACTATGAACAAAGATAGTTGGAAGTGATAGAATTTCAGCTAAGCTATTTAAAATCCTAAAAGACGATGCTATTAAGGTCCTGTACTTAATATTGTCAGCAAATTTGGGAAACTCAGCAGTGGCTACAGGATTGGGAGGTCAATTTTCTTTCCAATCTCAAAGAAGGGCAATGCCAAAGAATGTTCAAACAACTGGACAATTGTGCTCATTTAACATGCTAGCAAGATTATGCTCAAAACCCTTCAAGCTAGGCTTCAGCAGTACATGAACTGAGAACTTCAGATATATAAGCTGGGTTTTGAAGAGGCAAAGGAACCAGAGATCAAATTGCCAACATTCGCTAGCTTATGGAGAAAGCAAAGGAGTTCCAGAAAACCTCTATTTCTATTTCATTGACTAGCTAAACTCTTTGATTATGTGGATAACAACAAACTGTGGAAAAATTCTTAAAGATATGGGAGTACCAGACCACCTGACCTGTCTCCTGAGAAGGTCAAGAAGGTCTCCTGTAATGCAGGTCAAGAAACAACAGTTAGAACCAGACATGGAGCAATGGACTGGTTACAAATTAGGGAAGGAGTACAATAAGACTATATATTGTCACCCTGCTTAGTTAACTTATATGAAGAGTACATAATGTGAAATGCCAGACTGGATGAACCACAAACTGGAATCAAAATTACCAGGAGAAATATTAGCAAACTCAGATATGCAGATGATATCACTCTAATGGCAGAAAGTAAAGAGGAACTAAAGAGCTTCTCGATGAAGGTGAAAAAGGAGAGTGAAAAGCTGGCTTAAAACTCAACATTCAAAAAACTAAGGTCATGGCATCTAGTACCATCACTTCATTGCAAATAGATGGGAAAAAAGTGGAAGCAGTGACCGAGTTTATTTTCTTGGGCTCCAAAATCACTGCAGATAGTGACTGCAGCCATGAAATTAAAAGACATTTGCTCCTTGGAAGGAAAGCTATGACAAACCTAGACAGTGTATTAAAAAGCAGAGACATCACTTTGCTGACAAAGGTCAATATAGTCAAAGCTATGTTTTTTTCCCAGTAGTCATGTACAGATGTGAGTTGGACCATAAAGAAGGCTGAGCACCAAAGAACTGATGCTTTCAAACTGTGGTGGTGAAGACTCTTGAGAGTTCCTTGGACTGAAAGGAGATCAAATCAGTCAATTCTAAAGGATATCAACCCTGAACATTCATGGGAAGGACTGGGGCTAAAGCTGAAGCTCCAAAATTTTGGCCACCTGATGCAAAGAGCTGACTCATTGGAAAAGACCCTGATGCTGGGAGAGACTAAAGGTAAAAGGAGGAGGTGGCAGAGGATGAGATAGTTAGATAGCATCATCAACTCAGTGGAGATGAACTTGAGCAAATTCTGGGAGCTAGTGGAGGACAGAGGAGCCTTGCATGCAGCAGTCCATGGGTTGCAAGGAGTCAGACATGACTTAGCAATTCACAACTTTTTCTGGGAGGGTGAAAAAATGGTTTTGAAAAAATGTGACTTGAGATTGGCTTAAAGTGTGACTAGAATTTAAGTAGAGATAATAGTATTTGGAAAGAAATGGAGAAGCAAAACAGTATGTTACTGGATCATAATGTAGTACATGGCAAATAAGGCCATGTACAAAAGAGTGGACCTAGAGTACTTTTCTAAGGAAAAAGCACTTTACCCTGGAGATAAATCTAGACGTGCTTAAGGATAAGCATAACAAAATGTTTTATTAAAAACAGACTCCCAACTCCCCTCTCCTAAGATTCTCATTGAGAGGATGAGCAAGAATCTCTAATTGTTTATCAGTGACCTGGGAGAATTACTATTTCCAGGCAAGTTTAGAAAATAATACTGGAAGTAACAAATATTCAATGAGGGGTTTTAAGCTGTAAAAAGGTATAATCAGTCCTGGAATTTGTAATCATTCCTTTGATGGCAGTGTGGACAATTATTAGATGAAGTTTGAAGCATGAAAGTATTCTGATGCTCCATAGTAACTCACTGCAAAATGGAATAGCTTTTTTAAACCTTGTTTAATCCTTGTTGTGTCTATTCTTGCTTTATTCCTACTGGAGATAACCAATAACTGGTCATGATCCTCTTTCTCAAAGCGCATCATCTCACATCTAAACTTCCTTTTGAATTTCCTTCGGTCTGTGTGGACTTAGCCTCTATTTTCTAAATGCTTGATTTTAGAAACAATTTGGTTTGATTTTAAGAAGCATTTGCTTTAGCTTATGCTTTGGTCACCTCAGGTCTTCTCCACATTTTCCAAGTTCTGGAGCTGATTTACAACACTAAACCAATTTCTTAGATTGATTTCTATACTTTTTTTTATGGCTTGACAGTCTATTTACACTCACGTCTCAAACAGCTAAGCAAAAATGATAACACAGTTAACCAATTCCATCATTTATTCAGGTAACAAATATTGCTTGACTGCTACATGCTGGACACTATGCTATGTTCTTGGAACACAAAGGTGAATAAAAATGAAAGTGTATGCCTTTCTGGAGTCCGTAGTGTAGGAGTGGGCAGAGCAAGAAATGAACAGAATTCCTCCCTCAAAGTAATTTACTTTTAGAGTAGATGAAAATAAACTATTATGGAAACACAAATGATAGAACTATCTAATCCTGATTTGTGGGGGCAAGGACAGTTTCACAAGGGTGACACTTGTTGAACTGAAGGAATAACAAAGTTTCAAAGTGTATGGGACCGTAATGGCTGCACTCTCAATATTCTATACCATCCTTGGGTTCACTGACTCGATGGACGTGAGTCTGAGTGAACTCCGGGAGTTGGTGATGGACAGGGAGGCCTGGCATGCTGCGAGTTATGGGGTCGCAAAGAGTCAGACACGACTGAGCAACTGAACTGAACTGAACTGGGTTCACTAGTTCTTTAGTTCACTAGGTTCTTTAGTTTATCTGCAATCCCTGTTAAACTTTTCCATAGACATTTATTATCACGTTTCCTTTTTGCTTCATAAAAGTTGTAGCTAGGTAGGATGGCAAACATTTCCCCTGGCTTAAACCAGGAGAATTATACAAACTCACCCAGATTCAGCTGAACATTCTATAACTATTGTCTGAGTCTTGCTTTGGAAACCAAACCTGAAACCAGATAATTTTCCCGTGGTTTCAACTTTCACCATCAACAATTCACATGATACCAGGTTCAATTCATGTATAATATAAACAGGTGTAAAATTTCAACCGCAAGTCACTATAGATGGATGTTGGATGGGCCTTGAACTTGGCTTCACACAAATGATTTAAGCCTCCAAAGAGAAAACATTTCAATTTGTCGTCATTGCAGGTATTCTCCCTTCCAACACAGACAGCAATAGCCACTGGTCTAATTGCAGAAATAACACTTCCTGATTTTCAGAGCTCAGGCAACAGATTTGCCATCTCCAAACTGACAGGCTGGTATGTCAAGGCATAACATTGGCCAGCCACAAACTTGGTGGAAACTAACACATTTTAGAACAATGGAAGATGATGAAATGGATCTGCAATGAGTACTTCATATGTGACTTTCAAAACTACTAACATGTGAGGAAACTTTCCATCTTACAACAGTGTGGAAAGTGATGCAATAATGTGTTTGATTAGAAAGTACTTCAGGATGTATTAATGTAAGCACTTAGCAAGTCTCTCAAACATATCATTCTGCAGTGAGCATATAGATTTTTTCAAACATATCCATTTCCACTTAGGTTGTGCTCTAGCTGATTGCTCTAAATGCCTAAATGCAAGGGAAGATCTGCAAGCTCTTCCATGTACACTAAATTCAAATCTTTTAATCTTATTTTGTTTTGATAATTTTAAATGAAGAAAAAAACACAAAACATTAAGTCTCTGTATTTCTTCATGATGTGCACATTAGTTGGGTTCTGAAAGTATCTTTCCCTTTTGAATCCTTGTAAAACAGTCATTTAACACTATATTCTTTCCCTCTGATTCTCTGGGGATTTTGACTTGCTTTAAATTCAAAAGGGCAACAGACTGCATCAGATAATAAATCACCAGTTAACCTGAAACTACTTATGCTTAACTAGTTTCCTTGGCAATGTTTGAATTCAGCAGATCTGACATGGGGAGCAACACTTGAGAGCCAGGTACAGTGGGAAAAAAAAAAAAAAGCAAGACCCAGGGGAAAAGAAAGGAGAGGAGAGGAGAAAAGAGAAAAGAACTCATTTTCTTTAAAAAAAGAAAAAAAGTAGGAAAGCATGGTAAACCTCAGGCCTAAGTACCGCAGGTATGTTTGGGAGAGCAGAAAGATATAATAAGTTTGGAAAAAAAAAAAAAAAACAATGAGAAAAGTTTGCAGTTGTAAAAGTAAACACAGGTTTATCACCCCTGGATAAAGCCTCATCAGCAGTGAAGGAGGAGGCCTAGTGAACTCCCCCTGCAATCTGATCGTTAGCTGAATGCACGCGGAGGGGAAAAGGCAGCATGGAGGGAGCCGGCACCACCCAGGCTGGGGCCTGTCTGAAACTTTGTATAAAAATACACCTGCCTGGTGATGAATCNAAAGCCTCATCAGCAGTGAAGGAGGAGGCCTAGTGAACTCCCCCTGCAATCTGATCGTTAGCTGAATGCACGCGGAGGGGAAAAGGCAGCATGGAGGGAGCCGGCACCACCCAGGCTGGGGCCTGTCTGAAACTTTGTATAAAAATACACCTGCCTGGTGATGAATCTGGAATCCAGTCCTCAGTTGTAAAGTGTGGACTGTCCCCCTAGTTCTACCACAAGAATCTGTATCTTTTAAAAAATATCTAATACCCACAGTAATTCTCTCGCTAGCCACGGCTGAAAATCTTTCCTTTGTGTTGTCCACAGTCTTCATTAGTGCTACTACAGTCTGTCTGCAGAGCCACGCCAGCCCCTGGATGCAACAAAATATCTAAGTCTCTGTCCCTAGATGTGTTAGTTTCCTAAGGCTGATAAACCACCATACACTTAAATCACAGCACGCCAGGCCTCCCTGTCCATCACCAACTCCCAGAGTTCACTCAGACTCACGTCCATCGAGTCAGTGATGCCATCCAGCCATCTCATCCTCGGTCGTCCCCTTCTCCTCCTGCCCCCAATCCCTCCCAGCATCAGAGTCTTTTCCAATGAGTCAACTCTTCGCATGAGGTGGCCAAAGTACTGGAGTTTCAGCTTTAGCATCATTCCTTCCAAAGAAATCCCAGGGCTGATCTCCTTTAGAATGGACTGGTTGGATGTCCTTTCAGTCCATGGGATTCTCAAGAGTCTTCTCCAACACCACAGTTCAGAAGCATCAATTCTTTGTTGCTCAGCCTTCTTCACAGTCAAACTCTCACATCCATACATGATTACTGGAAAAACCATAGCCTTGACTAGACGGACCTTAGTTGGCAAAGTAATGTCTCTGGTTTGAATATGCTATCTAGGTTGGTCATAACTTTCCTTCCAAGGAGTAAGTGTCTTTTAATTTCATGGCTGCAGTCACCATCTGCAGTGATTTTGGAGCTCCAAAAAATAAAGTTTGACACTGTTTCCATTGTTTCCCCACCTATTTCCCATGAAGTGATAGGACTGGATGCCATGATCTTCATTTTCTGAATGTTGAGCTTTAAGTCAACTTTTTCACTCTCCTCTTTCACTTTCATCAAGAGGCTTTTTAGTTCCTCTTCACTTTCTGCCATAAGGATGGTGTCATCTGCATATCTGAGGTTATTGATAGTTCTCCTGGCAATGTTGATTCCAGTTTGTGCTTCTTCCAGTCCACCGTTTCTCATGATGTATTCTGCATATAAGTTAAATAAGCAGGGTGACAATATATTGCCTTGATGCCTAGAAGGCTGAGAGTTGTTGATGAGGTGTGATCCTTCTGATGACAGTGAGGGTGAATCTGTTCCATGACCCTTTCCTAGCTTCTGCCAGTTAGCTGGCAGTCACTGGCATTCCTTTGCCTGTGGCAACATGATTCAGCCTCCACATGGCATTCTCCCTATAGTCTCTCTTTCTTTCCTCATGTCCAGAGGTCCACATTGTACACAGTCATATTGGAATTGGTCTCACTCTAATAATCTCGCCTTTATTTGATCATCTGCAAAAACCTTATTTCCACATAATGTCACATTGACAGGTACTGGGGAGTAGGACTTCAATATCTTTATTTGGTGGTGGGAGGGAAAACAATTCAGCCCATAATGCTATTTTTTTTCATTCATTTAGCCAAGAAGTGTTTATGGATCAAAGTCTATGGAGTAGGAACCCTCTTAGACAATGAATGTGCCAAAATTATCAAGAACTTCAAGATAACTGAATTTTCTATGACATGTTGAAGTGAATATGTATTATAAGAATAATAAACACACTGCATCCCTGAGAAGTAGCTTCTTCATTCATTAATCCATTGGTAATTTCTATCATGGAAGATATTGTATTAGCAATCATATATGAAGAGATAAAACACAGTTTCTGCCCTCAGGATGCTTATACTATAGTAAGGAACATGGTTTCCCAGTGGTACAATGGTAAAGAATCTGCCTGTCAATGTAGTAGACGTGAGCTCGATCCCTGAGCTGGAAAGATACCCTGGAGAAGGAAATGGCAACCCACTCTAGTATTCTTGCTGGGAAATCCCATGGACAGCAAAGCCTGGTGTGCTATAAAGTCCATGCGGGTCACAAAGACTTGGACACAAAGACTTGGACTGAGTGGCTAAACAACAACAAGGAACACACACACACAGGATCATCTGTTAATGGGTGATACATGCTAGAAACAGAAATATGTATCACGGGAGAACAAAGAAGACATGTGTAACTGAAGCTAGGAACCAGGAACTGCTTCCAAGAGGATACTTAAATGTGTCTTGAAAGATGTGTTGGGTTAGAGGATGAAGAATTAAGAATGTTCTGGAATAGAGGTATAGGAAAGAACATAGGCCCTGGGATTTCTTTGGAAGGAATGATGCTAAAGCTGAAGTTCCAGTACTTTGGCCACCTCATGCAAAGAGTTGACTCACTGGAAAAGACTCTGATGCTGGGAGGGATTGGGGGCAGGAGGAGAAGGGGACGACAGAAGTTGAGATGGCTGGATGGCATCACTGACTCGATGGGCATGAGTCTGAGTGAACTCCGGGAGTTGGTGATGGACAGGGAGACCTGGCATGCTGCGATTCATGGGGTCGCAAAGAGTCAAACACGACTGAGTGACTGAACTGAACTGAACTGAACTGAAAATGAAGGAGATAGGAAAAAATCATGGAACATTTGGGTAACTGTGAATGAATCCTTTTATGAATGTGGACATGAGGATTTGCTGAGAGGAAATCTCTGAATTTGGAGTCTGATCATCATCCAGGATGAAGTGGATTCAGAAGAAAGAAATGATGGGATGTGTTTCAGGAAACTCATTTTGAGAAAAGTGTGAATAAGAAGATGAAGGAAGGCAAGGTTAGAGGCATGATAATCCACAGGAGAAAGAAGCTGAACAAAGGCAGTGACCACAGGACAGAAAAGAGAGGCAGGCGGAGATTCAGGAGAATTGAGATCAAATATACAGCCATGAAATTGAAAGATGCTTACTCCTTGGAAGAAAAGTTATGACCAACCTAGATAGCATATTCAAAAGCAGAGATATTACTTTGCCAACTAAGGTCCGTCTAGTCAAGGCTGTGGTTTTTCCAGTGGTCATGTATGGATGAGAGTTGGACTGTGAAGAAAGCTGAGCACCAAAGAATTGATGCTTCTGAACTGTGGTGTTGGAGAAGACTCTTGAGAGTCCCTTGGACTGCAAGGAGATCCAACTAGTCCATTCTAAAGGAGATCCTGATGCTAAAGCTGAAACTCCAGTATTTTGGCCCCCTCATGCAAAGAGTTGACTCATTGGAAAAGACTGTGATGCTGGGAGGGATTGGGGGCAGGAGGAAAAGGGGACCACAGAGGATGAGATGGCTGGATGGCATCACTGACTCGATGGACATGAGTTTGAGTGAACTCCGGGAATTGGTGATGGACAGAGAGGCCTGGCGTGCTGCGATTCATGGGGTCACAGACTCAGACATGACTGAGCAACTGAACTGAACTGAACTGAACAAATGTACGGTGACTAATTAAACATCTGAACATTTATACTGGGGTAGAAATGAAGGAAAAGGATGAACCTAAATAACATATGTTATCAGAGAATTTAAATTTTATTTCTGACCTGTGGATGCTTTGTATGCTTGCTCTCTATCTGAAATGTGTTTTCTTCCATTAACAAGAAATAGCTCATTATTAAAATTCAGTCCAACATCATGCCTGGAAGTTCCCCCAGTTCATCTCTCCCTAGTGTATTCTCATAGCACCTTTTTTGCCCATATTCTTGTGAACTTTCTGTATGTATTTCTTGAAACAGCACACTCTAACCCCCACACACTGACTCAGTCACTGGCAGAGACTCAAAAATTGTTGACGGAATGAATTTATATGTTTAATAAACTTTCCACTTGGGCCATATAAGTTTGGCAATTTAGACAGTTTTCTATTACAATGAATGAATTTAATAAAGTCTAAACTTTTATTACTGGAAGAATTAAGCTACAGTTATCTGAAAAGAGGGATAATTCTAGCTAAGTGTAGCACTGCTCATTCTTGTATTTGATAGAAATTAATTAGTGTTGTTACCTGCCGCTGCTGCTAAGTCACTTCAGTCATGTCTGACTCTTTGTGACCTTATGGAATGTAGCCTACCAGGTTCCTCTGTCCATGAGATTCTCCAGGCAAGTGTACTGGAGTGGGTTGCAGGCCTTGCTGCAGGGGATCTTCCCAACTCAGGGATCAGACCCACATCTCTATGGCTCCTGCATTGACAAGCAGACTCTTTACCACTAGTGCTACCAGGGAAGTCCGTGTTGTTACTTAGCATTAATCCTGGAAATAATTACAGCCATATTTCTGCCTCCCAGTCCTTGAGTCTTTATACTTCAAGCTAGAATGCAGGAGTAGGAATATTTTATTACAAATAGAAGTGGGTTGGACACACTTTTTCAAAATGTAGCAGTAGCAGTCACAGTACCATTCTCCCTTTTTAATATTCTTCCTAGCACATCTTCCACAGGAGAGTGGTTCCCTGTGTGCCCCCATATTTATACTTTAGCTAGGATTTTAACATGTTAATGAAGTTAGTTGTTGAAGAAACTACAACACTCTCCCAATGGTTAATGCTGGAAGTGAAGCCAAGTCAGCTTCTTTAAACTTTGGTTCCAAAGGCATTACAGGAATCTGTGAATGAAATGAAAATGTTTTGAAATTCTAGTCTCTTTAATAGCCCAAGCAATCATCAGTAAATTGCAGACTTTACAGGTATAATTTTCAGTAAGGGTCAGGGAAATTCATTCATTAGAATTACGGGAGATAAAAATTTAAATGTCTCTGTAATATTTATAGGAAAAGTGTCATCAGTATAAAGCAGCCCTAAATCATGTTCATTCATTATTAAGCACTCCTCTACATTTCTGAGTGAAGTTTCTAATGGGATGAAATCTCCTCAGCTGCGATAACGTCATGACTGTCTATTTACAAAGCCAAGTTGTCTTTGGTTATGAAGTGCCATTTTAGGTTGGGTATTAAAGCTGATTTTCCCTTTGAAGGGATATGTCTAAATTGCAATGATAGTAGTCCATTACTTAGTAAACAAGAGAGTTCATTAAAATTGGGGATACCTACTAAATAATTATGTAACACCTGGCATGTGAGCATAGTACTATGATTTACCTAAAGTCCAAGTCTTTTGCTTGTGTTTTAGTATGTTTTGCCTTTAAGGGCTAGGGTTCCATTTTCAATTTTAAAATGAAAAAAAAAAAAAAACCCAGAGACCAAAAGGATTTATACTTGTATGAGAAAATCTGGTTGAGTGTGTTTCTTCTTTACCATTAAGTGCTCTGGTGGTCAAATGGACCATTCTTTCTATATATCATTAAAGGTCAATTATCACTCAATATTAATTTCCTTCCACATATACCTGAGCTTTTGATAATAATAGCCCTCTCATAACTCACTAATAAATTGAGCACATGCTGTTTAAATATACAAACCTGAAGACACACCAATGTACGTATCTCTTCATTGCCTCTTCATAAGCAATATCACCTATGTAATTATTTGCTATTCAATTTGCAAATTGTGCCGTTTGCTAAGAAAGCCTCAGGGTGCAGCCAAATCATTAATTATGTTTTGTAAAATATTTAAAGCCAACGACAGCACTAGTGAAACATAGGAACAACGCAGCAGGAGCAGAGCTTAAAAATAGCAATAGGCAGCAGTCTGTGCTGTACTTCCCCATCCCAGTTACACAGATAATTCAGGCATGAGCGAAGATAATTGAGTCAGTCCTTACAACTTTGTTGTAAGTTGTAGATCTGGCCAAATATCAGCATCTGTCATAGCTGATTGGGACCTTCTTTTAAATATGCCCAGAGGGTTACAAGGATAAGTGAAAAGAATAATGAGACGTGCCCTCAACAACTGGTAGGAAACATCCAATTTCAGACAAGAGTTATTTATTCAAGATATAACTTTCTTTATTAGACCAAATTAGCAGGATTCTGCTAAAAGTTTTATCTCATGGAAGAGCCAGCAGCTCAACTGAAGAAATTCCAAAATGTGTAACTGTGAAAGAAGAGAATGCTAGATTGACAGGACAGACTACGATGAAAAACATGGGAACTAGAGGACCTAAATTATAAACTTTGGAGAAACGAAATCAGTAGAGGTTAGACAAAAACTTTGTGAGGCTTTTGGAGGTTGCTGATCAACATGGATCCCGTGATTTTATTCCAAGTGAACTGATGACTAAGAACAGGAACCCTATGGACCCTCTACCAGAGAANTGGCCAAATATCAGCATCTGTCATAGCTGATTGGGACCTTCTTTTAAATATGCCCAGAGGGTTACAAGGATAAGTGAAAAGAATAATGAGACGTGCCCTCAACAACTGGTAGGAAACATCCAATTTCAGACAAGAGTTATTTATTCAAGATATAACTTTCTTTATTAGACCAAATTAGCAGGATTCTGCTAAAAGTTTTATCTCATGGAAGAGCCAGCAGCTCAACTGAAGAAATTCCAAAATGTGTAACTGTGAAAGAAGAGAATGCTAGATTGACAGGACAGACTACGATGAAAAACATGGGAACTAGAGGACCTAAATTATAAACTTTGGAGAAACGAAATCAGTAGAGGTTAGACAAAAACTTTGTGAGGCTTTTGGAGGTTGCTGATCAACATGGATCCCGTGATTTTATTCCAAGTGAACTGATGACTAAGAACAGGAACCCTATGGACCCTCTACCAGAGAAAGCGTCTAAACAACAGTCTGGTCCAGCAGCCTCAAAATAAGGCCCATGATGGGTGAACTAAGGAGAAAAGACTGAAAGTCAAGGAAGATACAAATAAAATCCCTTTTTGCATGTAACCTTTTTTAAAAACCAAAATGCATGGATAAGAAGACCGCTTTCCTATGGTAACTTTGCACTGTTTACACTGGAATGATGCCCCAAAGTAAGGTAACAGGAGTTCTCATAAAACAAAAAAAAAAATTGCTGTTAAATTGAGAGATTTAAAAAAGGATAAACTGATGCTAAAGCTGAAGTTCCAATACTTTGGCCACTTGAAGGAAAAAGCCAACACATTGGAAAAGACGCTGATGCTGGGAAAGATTAAGGACAGGAGGAGAAGGGGACGACAGAGAATGAGATAGCTGGGTGACATTAGCAACTCAATGGATATGAGTTTGAGCAAATTCTGGGAGATGCTGAAAGACAGCAAAACCTGGCATGCTGTATTACATGGAGTCGCAAAGAGTCAGACACGACATAGTGACTGGGCAAACAAATAAAAAAACCTTTAATACACATTGAGAACCTACTTGCCCTAAACATAAACATCTTATCTAATCCTCACAAAAACCCTGTGAGGTGGGTCTTATGTACGACGAGCTAGTCAGAGCACTGAGAAGATTTAAAAAATGGATTCCAGAGCTTTCCATGCTTAAAGGAATGGTTTTCGTAAAAAATTAGTTCTCCTTTTCTAATATCTGACACAGATTTTTACTGGCAGTTATTACTCTGGAAAGGCATCACTCACACATACTACATCAGTAATTAAAACTCAGGACTCAAGAGTGTCAGCACTCATTGCATTTAACACTGGTTTTCTGCCACAGCCTGCTATCTCCCCACGTGAGCATAACCAGGCGCACAGGCACTCAGGCCTCCACGCCCACCTTGCTCATCCCCTTCTGTGCCTGCAGCTGTTGGCATCCCTCACTCATCTCAGGATCCCAGTGCCTCATCAATACTGAGATGCTTTTGTTGGTTTATCTTAATTCATGCTATAATGTTGTCAGCCTTTTTTAAAGCCCTCTTTCTAGAATGAGTTTTCATCTCTTTTCGTAAGAGATTCTTTCTACCCATTGCTCAAGGCTCAACTGTCAGCATTTCATAGCAATCTCTCGCATACTCTGAGGCCAGTGGCTTCACTGGAGGGATACTAGATAAAAGGTGGAGTATGCGTGGGGTAGACCCTGAGGTTCTAAGTTACATAAGAGAGAACCAAGAATCCATGCAGATTGGAGACTGTATACCATCACATTATTCATGCTTTGTCAACAGCAAAGTTTTGTAAATACAAAGAAAATATAAAGTTCCAGGTAGCTTCCCTGGTGGCTCAGATGATAAAGAATCCACCTGCAATGCAAGACACCTGGGTTCAATTCCTGAGTTCAATTCCTTGGTTGGGAAGATCCTCTGGATGAGGGAATGGCTACCCACTCTAGTATTCTGGCCTGGAGAATTTCATGGACAGAGGAGGCTAGTAGTCTACAGTCCATGAGGCTGCAAAGGGTCTGGAATTTTGTCTCTATACTAGTGTGAAACTACAGACTAATTAATATATTACCTTCCTCTCTTATCTTGGTCTCCACTTGGAATTAGTTCCTCACCTGAAAATTTCCCAGCATAAATGTTTCTATGTTAGTGCATTCTGCAGCTTTTTTGGCATTTAGAAGCCAAATCATAGCCCACTGTAATTCTGGGAACCATGTGTTTTAGAGAACAAACACTTCTCACGCAGGGTACTTCAAGTCACAGCTACAGCTGACCCACAGTACATAATCGCCAAATGTGTTCAACAAAACCCATTCTCATTTACTATGCAATGTACGAGCAGTAAATCCTGAAAACATTTTTAGCCACTTTTTTTTTTTTCACTTAATGTTGGGAAAGTTTAGATGGAAACCAAATGTTCACTACAGAGATCTTGTGTACTCCAGCTTAGTGTAATTGGGGCCTTTCATTCTTTCCTTGTGGTCACGCTGTTGGTCAAGCTAATTCAGAGCCGGGTATCTCTTAGCTCTCCTGTTAGTGCTTAGAGATGCATTCAGTGTCCAGTTACAGAGCTTGGCTCCACCAAGGGTAACAGAGATTATTCTACAGAATGTGGCGATTCTTCCACCAGCCAGCTCTTTTAAGTCTTCATCAGGGCTGGCACATTTCACTCCAGCTCTGAAAGTATGTTTCATGTCTTTAAGTGAAAATCATTGCAGGTTTGATAAGATGGATTTTAGCTTCCTCGGTACACAATGGCTTCACTGGTGAAGATGAAGTCAGAATACAGGAAGCATTGCCTCACAAGAGAGTCGAAAGGGTTTGGTGACAACTGGAGCTGATCACATGATAGGCAAACCAGAAACAGAACTGAGTCCGATATTCGGGCTAGGAAGCAGAAGGCTCAGAAGAGGCCTGGAGAGGGTGACCAAGGGTTCACAGTGAGCTGTACAGTGACTGGAAATGAATAAGACAAGTGTATTTGCAAGTATGAGCATCAAAAGATCAGTGGTCCGGTGTGCATAAAGAAGTATCCAGAAAGGTCATATATTTTTTGAAATAATTCTTAGAAACTGTTTTCACCTTCCTTAGGATGAGAAAATGCTTGAAAAACTGGCACTGATTGAAAACTTTTCGAACAGTTTTGCTAGTTTGGCCAAAATCAATTAGCGCTAACAATTTGTCTCAAGGGAAAGCTAATTTGACAAGGGAAATGTAGGAGAATAAGAATTAATATATTGAAAACTGTCTATGCACATGTACACACACATTAGCACATATCAATATTTATGAGACTTGAGAAACAAAAAGCCAATTGATATTTTTATAAATAGTTTAGGCACGGAAATAGTCTGTATTTGGATTCAGCTTTTACTTCTTTTGAAAGCCATCCTATACTATTCACCACATGATATCAGAATTTCTGCACTCCTCTAAAAGACACCTATAGAAATGTCCTGTTGATCATACTTTTTATTCTCCACTTAGATCATTTGTCTTTATCAAAAGAAATGATTATAAAGTCTATTATGCAAATTAAGATAACCTCCCTAAAATGCTATATCTATGTTTATTCCTCAAAAATAAAAGATATATTTGAATAATTTTTTACATTTGCAAATTCACATCTCCAAATGAGCCAGCAGCATGTCCAGTCTTCCTTATTATTTTCACCTCAGGTTTATTAGAAAAGCAAAACTATGTCAGCAAATGTCTGCAGCCATAACTTTTACTATCATGAAAAGTCATGCTAATTAGCTTGCTCTTTTCTGGTCTATCCACAGAAAATTCTCAATAAACTCTTGAATTGGATGTCACAAAGAACCAGCATTCTCTTTTACAACCCATGCTTTCACATCCAATGAGACAATTTCAACTTTATAATATTGTAATTTCCTATTACAGACCTAGTGTGCTTTCACCAGTGTTTTGGTTTCTACCTTGGCAAAATATAGAAATACTTTGAAACCAGAGAAAAAGTAAGTAAATAATAAGTGTGATGATAGCTACCCAGGAGTCATAAGAACTATGTAGGGTAATCTATGAAAGCAGCTTTTAGCATTTATATATTGAAGATATCCATAACTTCCCTCTATTATTATTTGCTTTCACAGTGCTCTTTATGTGTTTATTATCAGAGACAGCAGACTCAAGTGGCTAAAAATATTCACTTCGAAATCAGAGAAATCTGTATCAAATCTTGATTCTGTCAAATGATGTTGAGCAAGCATTTAATCTCTTTGAGACTGATCTCTTTATTTTTCCTGGCTATGGAATAGGATAATGCTTACTACTCAGAGTTTTAGTGATTATTGAATAGAATAACACACTCAAAAGTTCCTAACCTAGGCACTCGCTCATGTAGATTCTCGATAAATTGCACCTATTACTTTTATTCTTGTCATTTTCCCCTATGTCCCTAAGATCACTGTTTGGAATTTATACGTAGGAAAACCAATGTCAAAGAAGTTAAGGGATTCCACAATTTCTAGAAAGAGGAGGAGGAATACATGAACAAACATCTTGTGGCCTCTGACTAAGCCACCTCTTTCCCAGGGGAGGGAAGCCATCCTGGTGATCTAGATATGGACATATCTGGACTGCATTTTCCATTCCTAGCAAAACCAGCAGACTCCAGGACAGTAAATAAGGAGTCTGAACTGCATTTACCACATGAAGACATTTATTTCAATAAGTGAAAAGCCCACTGCTCATTTAATGAATCAAAATTCAGCAAAGTACATAGTGAAGGGAGAAAACTCACTACAATTTTTAGTCTACTGTGAATTTAATGACTTGAGGAAGAGCCATGTTGACTTTTAGACAAACTTTACAATCAGCTGATGAAATATCCTCCTTAAGGTCACTCAGGTTGACTGTTTGAAATTACAGTGCTGAATATTTAGATTTTCTATAATTTTTCTCTTGGTGTGCCTTTTCAGAGTTTCTGGCTTGTTTAGTCCTCACTGCATCTAATGATATGAGAATCTATATCTAAATTATTTCTAGCACAGCCTAAAAATGGACAAGTAAATGTCATTCTTTGGGATTTTACTATGGTCTAGTTCCATGCTTGGCTTAATAGTAATCATATTCATTTTCATGAAGTAGCATATGTAAAACACTAATTTTTACATCATTTCAAATCTGGTATTAGCTATGAGCTCACTGAGTAGGCAGATAGTAAATTTCGCCAATGAATATGTCAAATAACAAATTATATAACGGCAAGACCCAAGTATCTGCTATTGATTCAACAAAACTACCCAAAGCACATCTACACATCATTCGTTAACAAACCTTATCACTTTTATCACAAGCTCATAAATTACCTTAACAGGCATCAGAGTGAAATAAATCCTTTTTTAATGGTTTCAGAGACCTATCAAGCTCATGAACTAAAGCTAAAATATATATTTCCATTCCTACTAAGTTACACCACAAGTATTTAACTCCCGGGAGTAGATCTAATCAAACATTCTTGGCCTATTTTAATGTCAGCTTGATAATTACTTTAAATTGTGTTAATTCCATGCTACCAATAGATTGTTTTCTGCTTTTATGTCTTTCCAAAGCAGTGAAAATCCAGGACTAGCTCTGCCACAGGTTACCTGGATAACACTGGGGAAATCCTGTCATTGTTCAAACCTCAGTTTCATTATCTCTAAAATGGAGACATTAAACAAGATGACCTTTAAAGCCATCTTCCAGCTCTAATGTTCTTGGATTGTGCCTTCTTTGAGGAAGCCAAGAATAAACTCTGGAAGTTACTAGGAACCTTTTGGGATCCACTTTTGGCTCTCTATATCCTCTTACGGTTTAAGTGCAGTTTCTCCCCAAGGTCTTATAGACATGCTTCGTGGGCTTGTTGAGTCAAATAATTTCTCTTAGGTGTAACATGACATAGAGCACATGAACAAGTTGGTACTTGAGTAGCATTGATGAGAAGAATAGTTTGGGGGTCAGATAATCTGAGATCAGAGTCCAGGCTATATCATTCAGTTGGTATCTGATCTTGGGTGAGACATGCAATCTTTCCTTATATGGGGCTAAATAATATTACTTACTTTATAGTTAAATCTTAAATGAGAAATTGGGCATAAAGTTCTTAATAGGGTTCCTGGAAAATCCTAAAGGAGTCCAGGCTATATCATTCAGTTGGTATCTGATCTTGGGTGAGACATGCAATCTTTCTAAATATCAATTTCCTTATATGGGGCTAAGTAATATTACTTACTTTATAGTTAAATCTTAAATGAGAAATTGGGCATAAAGTTCTTAATAGGGTTCCTGAAAAATCCTAATTCTGGATTTTCTTCTTTTTAAAAAATTTTAATAACTCTTTTTATAAAGGGGATTTTTTTTTCAAGTCTTTTCCAATCAAACTAGTGAACATATTCTTTTTCCACTGGAAGTCCCCACAATTTATCCCCAAAAGTAAAGTGTTCTGGTTTCTTTTGTGTTGTGCTTCTACACGGAGACTTGTGATAGAGGAAATGTTGAGGGAGAACTCACCTTTATAAATGATTCTAAAGGTGGCAGAGAACTGACCCATAAAACCTTGAATCCAGGTAGAAAAACAAGCTATTTTAACTGATTGTGGTCTGCAAGAAATGTCTCCCTTTTACCAAGATTGATATATCCAGCAAATATTTAAGGAGTTCTTAAAATGTACCAGCAATCCTGGGTCCTGCCCTCATGAAATATACATTCTAATAAGTAATGAAGAGAATTCGGAGGAATATAATGCATGTACCAAGGTGAAGGTGACTGTCATAAGAAAATGCATGGAAGGAATATCCTTTCCCAATTTCATGGCTCAAGTAAAGGCTGCTGGAGACCTAAAGGATACATGAGAGACCTCAAGAATGCTTATTTAAAGAGAAAGATTGTTCTTGGGAGAAGACCAGTGAATCTCCTGTGTTCACGGTCCCATATTCCCCATTTGGAAAGAAGTAAATTTAAAAAATTTCATTAGATCATCTAATCAAATGATTCTCCATTCATGTATTTAACATATATTTTATCAAGAATGTCCTACATTCCAGACTCTGTACTCAATGAATGGAGCAAAACAGCAGTGAACAAAGTAGCAAATGTCCTGTTCTCGTCAAGCCTTATTTATAAAGCAGGAGTCAGACAATAGTGAAGCTAATTAGACATACAGCACTAAGTGAGTTATTGGAAAGGTTTATAAGGGGAAATACACTGGGGAAGGAAACGGAACAGTTTTTATATAATACAGGTGGAAAAGACCTCAGAGGATACTTCCAGATGAGTAGACTAGTCAGAAGTATGTTGCCCTACAAATATCTAGAAGAAGACTATTCTAAGCAGAGGGATCACAAGTGCAGAGGCCCCAAGGCAGGAATATGCTTGGTCTTCAAGTAAGAAGATCATGAAACTGGATTGTATCCTGTGCACCATGCATGTGCTGGGCAGTGAGCCGTCCAGGGAAAGACAGAAAACTGTAGTGATCACAGAGTCTGGGGACTAGACCAGACAGAGTCTAAAAGACAGAGACAGATGTTAGTTGAGTAATTAGTAATAAAATAGCTTTTAATTTATATATTAAAAAAAACTATGAAGGAGATAGGCACTTAGGATAATGACTGCACACAGTAATCAGAAGATTCAAGCAGATTTTGCTAAGAAGGGTGAAAATTAACTGCCTACATTGATGAAATTATGGGATCACAGAGTCCTAGAACATAGGAACCAAATCTCTGCTACAGATGACTCTCTCTCTCTGACGATCTCTCTCTATATACACATATTGGTAAGCTTTGTGACTCGGATGGTAAAGTGTCTGCCTACAGTGTGGGAGCTACTGTTGCTGCTAAGTCGCTTCAGTTGTGTCCGACTCTGGGCGACCCCATGGACTGAGCCTGCCAGGCTCCTCCGTCCATGGGATTTTCCAGGCAAAAGAGTACGGGAGTGGGATACCATTGCCTTCTCCACAATGCGGGAGACCTGGGTTTAATCCCTGGGTTGCAAAGATTTCCTGGAGAAGGAAATGGTAACCCATTCCAGTATTCTTGCCTGGAAAATCTCATGGATGGAAGAGCCTGGTGGACTACAGTCCATGGGGTCGAAAAGAGTAGGACACGACTGAGTGACTTCACTTTCATATATATATGTTATAGACGGCAATGTGTCTGCTCAAAATTCATATGTTGAAGTGCTAATCCCCTCCTCCACAGTGTGATCATTTTTGAAGATAGAGCTTTTCAGAAGGTCATTAAGGTTAAACGAGGTCATAAGGGTGTAGTCTTAATTGAATAGAACTAGGATCATGAAATTAAAAGACGCTTACTCCTTGGAAGGAAAGTTATGACCAACCTAGATAGCATATTGAAAAGCAGAGACATTACTTTGCCAACAAAGGTCCGTCTAGTCAAGGCTATGGTTTTTCCAGTGGTCATGTATGGATGTGAGAGTTGGACTGTGAAGAAGGCTGAGCCCAAGAATTGATGTTTTTGAACTATGGTTTTGGAGAATACTCTTGAGAGTCCCTTGGACTGCAAGGAGATCCAACCAGTCCAGGAGGAAAAGGGGACGACAGAGGATGAGATGGCTGGATGGCATCACTGACTTGATGGACGTGAGTCTGAGTGAACTCCGGGAGTTGGTGATGGACAGGGAGGCCTGGCATGCTGCGATTTATGGGGTCACAAAGAGTTGGACACTACTGAGCGACTGAACTGAACTGAACTGAACTGAGGATCATGAAAAGAGGAAAAGCCGCCAGGGCACACCCCCCTCCTCACCTCATGTATCAGCGAAAGGCCCCGTGTAGATGCAGAGAGAAGGCAGCTGTCTGCAAGCCAGGAAGAGAGGCCTGACCAGAAATCGACCACAAAGGTACCGTGATCTTACATTTCCAGCCTCCCGAACTGAGAGAAAATCAATTTTTGTTATTTTAACCACCATTGATATGACAGCCCAAGTGGACTAAAACACTACCTATGTATCTCTCTGGATATACTCGTGTGTGTGAGGGCATGGTCAGTCGTGTCTGACTCTGAGACACCATGGACTGTAGCCCACCAGGCTCCTCTGTTCATGGGATTTTCCAGGCAAGAATACTGGAGTGAGTTGCCATTTCCTTCTCCAGGGAATCTTCCTGACCCAGAGACTGAACCTGTGTCTCTTGCATGTCCTGATTGGTTGCTGTGTTCTTTACCACTGCACCACCTGGAAAGCCCCTCTGGAGGTGAGATTTGTCTCCTTTCCCCTTGCCTCTGCTGGACTTCTCCTTTTGGCTACTTCAAAGGGCTGGTCTGCTTTGGGTCGATTGATGAGTGATCTGCTCTTGCACTCATGTGAGTGAAATCCCCATCCCAGCATGGACTGCGGCTGAGGCAACCACGAACAGCGCAGGAGGTTGTCTTCAAGCTGAAGTCATCTAAACCTCTGTTTACTTAGATGCATAAAGGGAAAAATGAAAAAAAGGAAGATAGATGAGGAAGAATTCTGTGTCCTATGTCTAGGTCAAAGCATGGACACCAAAGGATTGTTAGCAGCATCATTTTCTGAAGTCAGCATGTTCTCTCTACTAAAGCAAGAAACAAGTAGGAGAAACCCTTCATCCTTATATACCTCTAGAGTGATGAAGTAAAATAGCTTTCTTCAAACCAGAAATACAGGTGAAAATTTCAAAATAAAACCTCCACTTCCTGCCAAAGACAATAATAATAAAATGGCTCGTGTTTATCAGATCCTTTCTATGTGCCAGGCACTGAGCTATGTACCATAAGAGAGATGATCTCATTTAAAACAAACAAAAGCCAACTAACTTTTATAGCACTTAGAATGTTTCCAGAACTGTTCTAAACACGTCTCGCCTACGATTGCGTTTCTTCACAGACCCAACCCTACAAGGGAGGAGGAGAAGTCCCATTTCACAAGGGACCTGAGGCTTGTAGAAAGCACAGGTATTTGTTGAAAGTGCAACAGCTGGCGACCTGCAGAGCCAGCATCCCACTTCAGGGAACTTCTTTATGACTCAGCAGAAAGTGGGAAAGGCGGAGAGAAACTCAGAACATGGGCTCCCCACTGCTTGGTAGAAGGCTAGATCCAGAAGAACTGCCAATACTGTCTCATCAGAGCCTCTCATTCTACCAGAGAACAAAGGGCCACACTTGGGAAAGTGACGCAGCTAGAAATGGTCCTCAGGTTCCCTGATGGACTCGCCTGTCCACCTGCAGCACAGAGCTCCTTACATGACAGAATCCGACTGGAGCCACAGTTCACAGAAGGAAAGGAGGCCTTGCTCAAAGAGATGGCTAGGCCTTAGAAAGTGAGAAGTCTCATCACTTTCTCTCACACAAAATGGCATCCCCAGGCATATCATCCAGGACCTAAATACTGATACGTGATCCCAGTCTCAGAACTGGGGTTGGGGGGAGATTGAAACGGCTTTGTTTCTTGAGGGAATCTGTTTTGCCTGTTAACACGACAAGATGGGGGACTGGACACCACAAACTGCTTGTCAAGTTAGGGTAACAGTAAATCAAAGACCCTAATCTCGCAAGCAGTTTGTGGTGTCCAGTCCCCCATCTTGTCGTGTTAACAGGCAACAGAGATTCCCTCAAGAACCAAAGCCGTTTGGACTGTAAATCAAAGACAGGCTTCCCCAGTGACTCAGCTGGTAAAGAACCCTTCTGCTAATGCAGGCGACTCAAGAGACATGGGTTCAGTCCCTGGGTTGAGAAGATCCCCTGGAGAAGGAAACTACAATCCGCTCCAGTATGCTTTTCAGGGAAATCCCATGGACAGAAAAGCCTGGTGGGTTACAGTCCCGGGGGTCACAAAGAGTCGGACATGGCTGACTCGCATGCATGCAGATCAAAGACAAGCCTGTTCTTACTATTTGAAATCAGATGCCCTTGTGTACAGACATGTTACCAAGTTTGCTATCTGTTCTGATGTTATGAGGCCCAAGTGAAATTCTAGGGAGAACATCCAAGAGAATGCTTCACTTTTTTCCCCCCCTTTTTTTAGGCATTTGTTTGCAAGCCCAAGGCCTGGGGATACAAACCAGAGGAACACCCATCCATTGTTGCTCCAGTCCTGGCTTTCTAGCTTGCTAGTGAGTCAGTACCTCCTCCTCTTTAAGGACCCACTGAGGCTTAAAGGTGGTCCTAACCCTCGCCTTCAGGAAGCAGCTTTCATGCCCTGCTTCAGGGACATTCTGGGTGCCATACAGATGTATTGGTATCAGTAGGAATTTGCTACTTTCCATCATAAGAGCCATAAACTATTTCTTGTCTGCATTGATTCTGAAGACAGATACAGAAATACATTGAGAAATATACAATGTTGGGGGTTTTTTCTGCCTTTACTAGCTCCCCCAAACTAGGGGCCAAATATAGGATTTCCTTTCACACTTGGCCAGATATAAAATGACATAAACAGCTGAAAAGACTTTGGGGAATTATGTGAGTCCCTTGAAGATGGCTGTCAGAGTTTGCTACTAATTGTGTCAAATTTTCTATTGTTCTGCAAGAAGAGCATTTTCAAAATAATGAACATTTGTATTTAGGGTTAGCTAGAAGAGTTTATTATTGTTGATGATGATTGTTTTGTTTTGTGCTTGTAATAAATGGAAGGTTGTGTATATCCAGCCTATTAAAGAGACCCTTTCTGACCTCAGTATATCTTCCAAACTAGACACATCAACCCCTTTCAAAAATACCCTTGTTTACTTTTCTCAGGAATCCACTTAATACTAGTCATGCTACAGAAACATGTTTTTGAAAAAATGAACTACCAAGGATGCATCAAATTGGTGAAAGCCTACAAAATATAATTTCAGGGAGGTAGAACAGAGGTTTGAAATTATATCCTCAAAGGCTGTACAAAACTCTAAAGACCCTCTTTGCACAAGAGAACAAATTTATTTACATAAATAAAGGATGTGTTAGACTCAGAATATAGATAATCTCTGCTCTCCGTGGCCTGGGGACAAAATATTATATGAAAGGTAGAAGTTCTCTAGTGAGTTTAATACATTTTAAGATCTTGTTTGCACTAAGAAAGTTTTGAATACTCCCCAGATCCAGAACATTTGGTGGAATTTGGTGTGTTTAAGCTGTGGTTGAGTTCTTGTTTTGCCTAGTAATGCCGTACAGTTCCATATGTTGTATGTCAAAACTGAAGATAATTTTTCTTTTGATTGAATAAACAAACAAATCCTTCTTCTCAAGGAGAAAGTTTTACAGAATTGGGCAGACTGAAGCTTTGTGTGTGTTAAGCAGTATTAATAATCTGATAAAACACACCTGCGGATTGTGAGTGGCAGCGTACGGCATGCAGATGTATGAAGCACCACCTCCTAGGGCATGTTTTATTGGCTTAGAAGAGCAAGGCAGATGCTGACGAACCTTGTGGATGGAGGCAGGAAATGCATTTCATCTCAAGAAAGCAAGATGTCACAGATTGTGGCAGTAAATGCAATTTCCAAGATGTAGGTAGACACGATGAAAATCAGACTATCCCAGGACCTCTTTGTGTGAGCCATTGGAAAATAGTGTGGATAAAAATAATCTAAACTTAGGTGCCTGGTCTTCCAAATGATTGAAAATCTAGGCTTGGCTTTCTAAGGGCTCACCCTAGCTCTGCCCACTGGCTGTGTCCTTGTGAAAGCTTATCTTCCTCAACTAACTACAGATAATCATAGTACCTATTCACTGAGTTGACAAGATCAGAGGATCTTATTTTAAAATGTCCATCACATCATTTAAACTATTAAATATCGAAAACTCTAAGAAGTCCAAGGATAAGCGATCAATCCATGTAATATTATTTTATAATTCAATTAGTACATTCACTGTATAGATCACAGTACAATTTGCAAGTATATATTCATAAACTTATATATTTAGCAAGACTTACAAGGAAACACAGCACAGTGCTAACTGGGTTTTTCTCTGGTTAGTGAAACTTTGAGGGAACTTGATTTTTCTTTCTTTTTATGTGTCACATCTTCTCTAATGATCTTTTTTTTATCAGAAAAAAATTACCTTATAAAATGAATAAATTAATTTTGCTTTCCATAGATAAAATTCAAAATTTGTAGGAATAGTTCTCCATCATTGTACATAGCACCAGGTTGTGTTGGTTAAAATTCGGACCTTATATCTGAATCTTTGCTGTATTACCTATTGACTGTGTTACGTTAAGCAACTCAGTAACCTCCTGTCCTTGCTTTCTCTTCTATATAATAGAAATAATAAAAACTACCTCATGAGGTTGTTGTGAAGATAAAATAAAGCTATCCATGAGTTCGTTTGTCGCAAAAGAGATGCTCAATAAATATTTAATAAATTCATTCAACTATACTGCAGCATTTTAAGAGCCTGGGAAGATCTTCCCTTAACAATTCTTATCCATAGTTTTATTTCCAATTTAAGAAAAATCATTCAAACTTGAAAATAAGGCAAAAGCATGACTCTGTTCCCTTTCAGAGCCATACAGGACTATTGCACAAACCCACATGAGGATCCGTTTTTGATCTAGGGAAAGACAACTGCCTTTGATTTGTAATTGTCTCGATTAGGGCCTGGAATTTGTTAAGTTCCATCTTAACTTGTACAAGATGGATAAGCTGCAAATTATTTTTGTCCAGTAGAGATGCAAATAATTTCCGTTCAGTAGGAAATATAACTCCAAAGGTTAAGATTTTATTATACTGCAGGACATTAATCAGTTTGGAATCCAATTTTGCAGCCTCATTTCAGCATTCTTTCTTCCACTGACTATAATTTTTTCACATTTTCTCCTTTGAACTAGTCTTACCATCCTGCTGTTTCCCTTATTAATGAGACAAATAAATCTCTGATACAGGCTTACTATATATTTGTATGAGATCCATGTTTTTAACTCATTGAAAATTATACTTTAACACTGATATTGGACATTTTTTTCATTAGCAATTTAAAATATATAAACAGACATTTACCTTTGTAAGCATGACATATAAAGTCTTATTAGGGATGAATAGAGCCTTCAAAAGGAAGATGCTACATGGAATCTTTTATCAGGAATTGTTGTTGCTTAGTTGTTAAGTTGTGTCTGAAATTTTTGTGACCCCATGGACTGTCCATGGCTTTTCCAGGCAAGAATACTGGAGAGAGTTGCTGTGCCCTCCTCCATGGGATCTTCCCAACCCAAGAATCAAATCTGCATCTGCTGCACTGGCAGGTGGATTCCTTACCACTAAGGTAGGTGAGTAGGTAAGCCTTGATCTGGCCATGCCTCAGATATGAACATTCTCAAAATGTGGTCTGTGGACCCACAGGGGTGCCCAAGAAGTTTTTAGGCCCAAAGTCAAAATGATTTTCATAACAACACTATGGTACTTGCCTTTTCACTGATTGTGCTAAAGTAACGGTGAGTAACACTGTTAACACCTTAAAGTAACAGTAAACACCAAACAACTGATCCTTACAGTCTTTTCCAAATGAACTCAAAAGAAAAAGAAATAGTTTTTCTTAATAATGTCCTTGATGAGGCAGTAAAAATTGCTAATCTTATTAAGTCTCACCCCTTGAACATGTTTTTTAAAATTCAGTGTGACAAAATAGTTGTTGCTCAGTTGCTCTGTCAGGCTTCCCTTTGAGACCTCATGGACTGCAGCACGCCAGGCTTCCCTGTCCATCACCAACTCCCAGAGCTTGCTCAAACTCATGTTCATCGAGTCAGTGATGCCATCCAAACATCTAATCCTCTGTCCTCCCCTTCTCCTCCTGCATTCAGTCTTGCCCAGCATCATGGTCTTTTCTAATGAGTCAGCTCTCCACATTAGGTGGCCAAAAAATTGGAACTTCAGCTTAGCATCAATTCTTCTCATGAATATTCAGTACTGATTTCAGTACTGACTGGTTTGATCCTTGTAGTCCAAGGGACTCTTAAGAGTATTTTCCAATACCATAGTTCAAAAGTATCAATTCTTCAGTGCCAAGCCTTCTTTATGGCCCAACTCTTCCATCCAAATAGAAAATATGAAAAAAACACTTCTGCTAAATACTGAACAGGTCTCAAGAAAAGGTACATGTGTGATTGAGTTGCAAGCTGAACTAGCTGCTTTTTTCCCTTGGGCTATCAATTTTAATTGGTTGAAAGGATATTTTTCAAACCACAGGTATTCAAACTTGGGGATCTGGCAGACATTTTCTCAGAAATGAATGAAGCAAGCCTGTCACTTCAAGGAAATCAATTGGCAGTGTCAATTGTCAATGAAAACAACTATACTTGCAAATACTAGGATTTTAGAAAAGCTGTACCACCACTGTGAGCTTGACAACTTCTTCAAATGTAAAGGCTTTTTTGGTGAAGTGGTACAATGTTTCATGTTATGGAGTGGAATGAGTCAACATTTAGAAGAGCTACATAATTCAGTGAACTAATATTTTCCACAGGACTATTGAATGATGTTATAAAATTAAGTATGATAAAGAAAAAGATTCACTCAAAGATGAACCAGTGGGTTCTAATATACAAGATACCACCTCTCAAGTTTTGATGTAGCATCAAAGGAGAATGTCCTCAATGATAAATGTAAAATATTTAAAACCAGTTACATACTGCTATAGTGGAACAGAAGAACAATACAGCCAGAGAAGAGCTTAAAAATAACATTAGGGGAACTTCCCTGGTGGTCCAGTGCCTAGGACTCCATAGTCCCAACATAGGGGCCCCAGGTTCAATCCCTAGTCAGGGAACTAGATCCCACATGTCTCAAATGAGTTTGCATGCCACAGCAAAAGGTCCCAAGTGCTGCAATTAAGACCAGATAAATGATAAAACTAAATATTAAAAAATATAATTAGGCCTTAGGCAAGAATATCCACAATGGTCTGAAAAGGCTGTTAAAGTGTACTTCCCTTTTCTAACTGTACTATCTGTGTGATACTGAATCTTCTTCCTATTTTATAACTAAAACCATGCATCCCAGTAGATTGAGTGTACAAGCAGATATAAGAACCCAGCTATTTTCTATCAAACCAGATACAAGGAGAATTGGAAGAATTGAAAATGATGCTATTTTCACTAAATATGTTTTGTTTTGGAAAATTCATTTTACTTTAAAATGTTCTTTAGGTTAACATGTACTGTGTTTAGTATTATTTTAAAATTATTCTAAAATAAATATTTATATTTAAAATTGCTAATATAGAAGGTATCAACACATATGAAACACATTTTTTAAAAAAGCTCTTTGGGTTCCTCAATATTTTTACGAGTGTAAAGAAGGTTCTGGAGACAAAATGTTGGAGTGGTACTGCTCTAATATACAGAAGCACAAAGATCTCTCCATGCTCAATTAGGTTTATCTAAAGAACAAAATACTCTTTTAGCTAAAGTTAAAAGAATAAAAGAATAAGAAGTTTAGGAACTTGAGGCATTATATAGTTTGAGAATAATCTGAAGTATAAAAGTTCTGTGAAGTTTTCACAACAGGTTGGAAGGCAAACAATGAAACTACGGTTTGATGAACAATCTTTGTTAAATGTCTGGGAAGAGCTCATATTAAGGTTTCATTTAAATAGACACAATGCTTATTTTAAAAAATATTTACTTTATGAGCATCCACATAAAAGGCCTTCTTTTACAATACTGTTGACACGAATCCTATTTCTGTGTGTTAATCTATGATCAAACACACAAATGCACCCAAAGTTTACACAGATGTCTTGATAGGAGGTTGAGGGGCTGCGTTTGGTTTTCAGTTGGTTCCCAAACAGAGGCAATATCTTTATCAACCTGGCGACAGAACTTTTAGAAAATCATTAAAACTCCTTTGTTGACTCAATATTGATGAAATTCTCATCATAGTAAAGAAACAATGTTTCATTTAAGTGCCAGGTTAAATTCTGGAAAGCTATAGGTAAGGTCTCATCTACAGATTAGCTCTCCTAGTATGTTGGTTATCACCTTTTAAAACTGATTTTATGTGTTCTTCAAAAGCTAAGAAATAATCCCTGAGAATCTGAGTCCAATAAGTTGACCCACGCTGCTTGGGAAAAAAAATAAGGAAAAAAACACAAGGGTATCCAATCTCATGCTGAATGAATATGTCTTTTCACATTTCAGTTGCACAGTTCAGTTTCCATAGCCAAGTCAAACTAAAAATGATGATAATGGTGGTGGAAGGAAGAAGACTATGAGATGGTGGAGGAGGAAAATATAGCATGTCGATCCAGAGAGTTGATGTGGAGTGGGAGTTGGGGGGGGGGTCAAAAAAAAAAAAAAGAAAAGAAAATATAGCATGTCTTATTTCCCATTTTGTCAAGTAAAGACATTGAAAAAAAAAAAAACTCTTCTATCTCTACTATGTTGTAAAATAAAAGGCATTTTAACATCAAAAGAAGTGTGAAGGATACAATTTCAGAATAAATGGCTTCTCTGATAGCTCAATTGGTAAAGAATCAGCCTGCTATGCAGGAGACTGTGGTTCAGTTCCTGGGTTGAGAAGATCCCCTGGAGAAGGGATAGGCTACCCACTCCAGTATTCTTGGGCTTCCCTTGTGGCTCAGCTGGTGAAGAATCTGCCAGCAATGCGGGAGACATGGGTTTGACCCCTGAGTTGGGAAGATCCCCTGGAGAAGGGAAAGGCTACCCACTCCAGTATTCTGCTCTGAAGAGTTCCATGGACTCTATGGGGTCACAAAGAGTCGTACATGACTGAGCAACCTTCACTTTCACTTTTCACTTCACTTTCCTTAAGATAAGCTAACTAACAACACCTCACACCTGATTGGATGGATAGATATAGCTAGATAAAATGTATATGTATGGTTATATACTCTTTATATATAAGTATATGCACACACATACAGACAGAACAATGCCTGGCAGGTACACTTATGGCTGATTTATGTCAATGTACGGCAAAATGAGTACAGTATTGTAAAGCAAAACAAACTAAAAAAAAAATTAAAATAAAAAAAAATAAAATGTTAATGGGAAAAAAAAAAGACTATGCCTGAAATCAGAAAATAAATAAATAAATAAATAAAATGATAATATTATATTTAGGTTTTAAACACAGTTAGCTTTTCAGTAGAGGATGGAATGGTAGCTACTATAACCCTAACAGGAAATGGTGGCTATAATTTAAAAATATGTATCAACTTCCTGGATTTTTGCTTCATTTTATATTTTATTCAAAGATAGAAGATGTTTGAATAAATATCACAGAAAATAAAACATCATGTTTCCCATGAAATCTTCTCCACAGGCCTCCAAGAGGAGAGAGTGAGGAATCTAAAATAATATTAAATATTTCTAAGAAGCAAATCTTTCAACAGGGTTAAAACACAAGGTTATATATAAAACAGGGCTTCCCAGGTGGCCCAGTTGGTAAAGAATCCACCTGGCAGTGTAGGAGAAGCAAGAGACGCAGATTCGCTCCCTGGGTCGGGAAGATAACCTGGAGTAAGAAGAGCAAACCACTCCAGTATTCTTGCCTGGAAAATTCCATCCATGGACAGAAGAGCCTGGTGACTATAACACAGGGGGTTGTAAAGAGGTGGACATGACACCATACACACCCAGAAACACACACATATGTAAAAACACATACGTAACTATATGTGGTTATATAGAATACATATGATTTAGATATATGGACATAAATATAGATATACAGCTATCTTAATATTGATTTGCAGTGTTAAAATGAAGTCCCAGTCTTCTACTGATCTGGCTGATTGCTTTGATTAGGCTGGCAGATGAACATTTATCCAGATTTACCTGTTATTTTTTCATTTTGTGGAGGAGAGTGGTGCTGGTGGTAATTCTATACTGATAATACAACTGATAGGAGCTACAAGACCTTCTTTCGGTAGTTTTATGCCAACCCCTTGACAAATTGTACATTGGGCTTTTTACTCATAGCTGAAGTAATTTAACCTTCATGATCTAACACTTAAAAATATATCATAATCTAGTTAGTCACTGAACTAGAAGAATCGAAGAAATATGCCCTGTAATTATCAGGGTATCACTCTTGGACTTGGGAACCAAATGATCTGTAACTATTTCCCTGGCAAAGCCACTTAACAGTACTGAGCATCAGCTATGTATCTTTTTTCTAAATGAGGCCAGTGCAGTGTTCCTAGTAGAGCTGCTGTAGGGGCTAAATAATCATGATATTTAAGGCAACACTTTAGGAGCTCTTCTCTCAAAGTTGCCATCTCTTGATAGGTTATGATTTCATCCTTACAGTTTCTCACTTTAAAAACTTTGGATTTGCCTTTAACGTTTTTCATTCTTTCACACCCACTCAATGTCTGGTCAGTGAGCAAATCCTCTTGACTCCATTTTCCAAATGTATCTATAATCTCACCCTTTCTCACCTCCACTGCTCTGACTCTGACCCAAGCCAGAACCATCTCTCACCTGGATGATTCAGCAGCCTTCTTCCGTGCACAGTGGCTGGAGTGGTCCCACTACTGTGTACCCCAGATACATCTCTGCTCTATTCAAAACATCAGTCTTGCTCTTCACTAAAACCCGAGTCTTCACCGTGACCTACAGGGCTCTTGTTGATCTGACCTCCTGTTCTCACTGAACTTCTCCCCCTAATTCTCTCCCTTGCTCCCTCAATTACATTATCTAGACCTTATAGCTGTTTTGCAAACATGTCAAGAACACTCCTGCCTCAGGGCCTTTACCTTGGCCGTCCTTCTGGACTAGAAAACTCTTCCTCCAAAGAACTACAAGACCACCACTACCCCTTACTCCATTTCCCCACTTAAATGTCTCCCAATCATTGAGGCCCTTCCTGGCTGATCTGTATGAAATAGCATTGTCCCCCTAAGTGGCCCCTAGTCTCTACTGTCCTGCTTTATTTCTCTCTCAGGATTTCTCTCAGTGTATGCGATCACATTCAGGGAAGTTCTGTACTCCTTCCAAGCAAGTGTCAGCCAGATTCTGCCTACACCCTTTGACATTAGGCACAGATATTCGACTTGCCTTTACCAGTGAGATGTGGCCAGTCTCTCTTCTTACTAGAGGCCTTTAAGAGTCATTGCACACATATATGCATTAATGTATGATATTTGTTTTTCTTTCTGACTTACTTCACTCTGTCTAACAAGCTCTTAGTTCATCTACTTCATTTCAACTGACTCAAACTCATTCTTTTTTATGACTGTGCATATATGGACCACAACTTCTTTATCCATTCATCTGTTGCTGGATATCTAGGTTGCTTCTAAGTCCTGGCTACTGTAGGATGGGGATGGGGAGTGGGAGGGAGGTTCAGGAGGGAGGGACATATATATATGCTTATGGTGATTCATGTTGTTGTACAGAGAAACCAACACAACCTTGTAAAGCAATTTTCCTACTATTAAAAACAAAAAAACAAAAAAAAAAAAAGAAAAAGAAAGTCATTGCATGATGCCTCATGTTTCTTTTGAGGATCACAGTGTATGAGTCAAGATTGAGACTTTGTCCTGAATGCCTATGCAACTGAATTGCTGAGTTCCTCTGCTAATTTGCTTTAAATATATAGCATAAATGAGAAACAAACGTGTACTGGGTTAAGCCAAAGAAGCTGTTATTTGGCTTCCACACCACTGTCCTATGGGATACACTGTGCAGGTAACAGGACTGAGACAGACAACGACACCGAGTAGAGAATCAGGAAACATTTCCTGAGAAGAGGAAACAGGTTTCCATTCTGTCACCAATAAGTGCTCGAGTAATGATGATTAAAGAATTTGGATGTTAAAAATATAGTATAACATAATCTAGTGATGCAACTTAAAAGATAACTAATTTCTACCTTCATTGTTCACATATATATATATTTAAACTTAAATTCTATAGTTAACATTTTTCTAGATTTCTAGATTTCTTATCACACATATATTCATTTATCTATCCTTTATTTTCCCCTTCTGGAACACTTTTGGAAGTGAAAATAGATAATGCTTATACAACAGTCATCAAAGGTCATCAAAGTTGCTCAATCATGTCCGATTCTTTGCGACCCCATGGGCTGTAGCCTACCAGGCTCCTCCGTCCATGGGATTCTCCAGGCAAGATACTGGAGTGGGTTACCATTGCCTTCTCCAGGGGATCTTCCCAACCCAGGGATCGAACCCTGGTCTCCCGCATTCCAGGCAAACGCTTTAACCTCTGAGCCAACAAGGAAGCCCTATACAATAATAGACAGGTAATAATGGAATTTGGGGCCTCCCTAATGGCTCAGATGGTAAAGAATCCACCTGCAATGCAGGAGACATGGGTTCAGTCCTTGAGTTGGGAAGATCCTCTGAAGGAGGGCATGACAACCCACTCCAGTATCTTGTCTGGAGAATCCCCATAGACAGAGGAGCCTGGTGGGCTACAGTCTATGGTGTTACAAAGAGTTGGACACGACTGAGTGACTAAGCACAGCACACATTAGGACATTCCTAGACACACCTGGGTATATGGTTTTTCTATGTATAATTTACATACGACAGTAATTGGCTGTGGTAAACATACAATAAATGATAGATATTATCAGCTCAGTTCAGTCGCTCAGTCCTGTCCAACTCTTTGTGACCCCATGGACTACAGCATGCCAGTCAAGTTCTAAAAATTCTGAATTAAAGACACATAGCATTTTGTCCTGCCGGAACAATCCAGAATAACTTTCTGATTATTCAATACTATTCTGAGATTGCCTCCATGTGACTGCAGCTTTTATTTTGTAGTAACTTAAAGATTCAACAATTTTTAGTGGTCACTGTGACATCTTTGCTCCACCTCTGCAACCTTGAGAAAATTGATAGAACCTGAAGTCCATCTTGACTAAGAGGCATCAAATGATAGCTACACAGTTCAGCCCATTGTAAAATAATTTCACTTCTATCTGCAAAGTTTCCCAACTGACAATTCAACAGTTGTCCTACTCAAATTCAGCTTCCAGAATCCAGACATTTGTTTGATTGTTTGCAGCTGAATGGTTTATGGGGAGGATTAAAGAGTGGACACACTAGCTGGGTTTGTAGACATCAGCCAATTTGGTCAAGGGGAGATATGCTTACAAATCAGTGTGATGTATTAAAAAACAACAAAAGTAATAACAAAATGCAACCATAATGTATTAAGCAATTAATATATGTCAAATAATGCATTCAGCACTCCACATGGAGGATCTCGGAACTTGACATCTAAAGTCAGGTTTATGTTTCTTCTCTTACAATCTGTAATTACAAGGTTCTTACTAGGTCACTTAACCAGCTCCTCTGTAAAATCTGGACAAGAATACCCTGACCACCCTCCTTCTCAGGACTGGTGGAAGGATTGAATATGATACTGCAGATAAATGTACTCTGTCAACCCCCAGATTGCTATACAGAGTATACTGTTTTATCTTGGTTATTAGTTCTCTACCAGTGTCCACCAAATAATTTATGGATCCACTAGGTCAGTAATAGATGCTAATATTAAATTTATAAGTCCTGGGTAATTTTTACTTAGGAAGGGAAAAAATATGCTTCTTTATTATAACTAATAATATAATAAATATATAATAATATAATAAAGAAACATACTTTCCCACCATAGGTGACCCTTATGACACATCAGCTTGAGGTTCTATGACCTTGGATAAGCCCTGTTGCTGTTCAGTCGCTAAATCATGTCTGATTCTTTGTAATCTCATGACTGAAGCACTCCAGGTTCCTCTGTACTCCACTATTTCTAGGGGTTTGCTCAAATTCATGTCCATTGAGTCAGCAATACTATCTAACCATCTCATCCTCTGCTGCACGCTTCTCTTCCTGCCCTCAGTCTTTCCCAGGATTATGGTATTTTCCAATGAGTAGGTTCTTCGCATCAGGTAGCCGAAGTTTTGGAGCTTCAGCTTTAGCATAAGTCCTTCCAATGAATATTCAGGGTTGATTTTATTTAGGATTGACTGGTTGGATCTCCCGTAGTCCAAGGGCCTCTCAAGAGTCCTCTCCAACACCACAGTTTAAAAACATTAATTCTTTGGCACTCAGCCTTCTTTATGGCCCAACTCACATGACTTTCTCGGCAGTTCAGTGGTAAAGAATCTGCCTGCAACACAGGAGATGAAGTTTGAGGAACATCTGGGTTGGAAAGATCACTTTGAGGAGGAAATGACAACCCACTCCAGTACTCTTGCCTGGAAAATTCCGTGGACAGAGAAGCCTAGTGGGCTACAGTCTACAGGTCACAAATAATTGGAAGCGACTGAGCACATGCGCGCACACACACACACACACACACACACACATGCGCCTTGGTCTCATACCATGGGTATGAGATGGTAGGTCCTATGATCCCTAAATTCTTCATCTTTAAAAAGGGGATATTATCAAATACAACACACAGCTGTTATTAGAATCAAATAAGACAGGATATGTAAAAGCAAGTTATAAAGCTGAAAGCATTACCCAGATTTGGCATAATTATTCTTTCTATGTACCTGAGTAAGTTGGTGTTTCTTTAATGCATATAAGTTAGACTCTAGAACTTACAATTAGTACTTATGAAACTCCCCAAATAAATACATTTTATATTCCATTCACTTATTTTTAAGTGAATAAGTGACATTTCACTTATTTTTAATAGTCTGCAGCATTTCTAGACAAATCTAAATGGGGCTACAAAGAAAGATAGTTTGTCATAAAAGGATCTGCAAATGCACACTAAATATTCCAAAGACCCTCCCCAGGTAATGTTTGTAGCCCAGTGCCATTTAACACTACTAAGTTATACTAGTTCAAAATATACCCGCATCCCACGCAGGACATGTAAAATTCTACTGGCTGAGAAATCAAATTTGCAGGCTAAATTAAATATGAGACATAGTGATATTGTATTATGTCCCCACCCAATATGTTGCTTTAAGTTATGAAATATGGTTTCATCAGAAATACCTCCTGCCATGCAAAATAGCTTCTGGCCTGTGACTCTGGAGTGCCTTGTTAATACATACCTTTACAGTCATCTTGTACTGCATTATAACTAGTAAAACACATTAAGAGAGAGAGAAGTAAGGAAAGAAGAGAGAAACAGAAGAGATAAAACTATTAGAGATTTTGGTGCAGAAATTCAAAACGTCTTTCGAATGTATTTCCTTCTTTCATCTCTTATTTCTACTCTAGAAAGGGTCTGATGTGGCAGAAATAATGCAAATTTCTGCGTTATTAGAGTTTTGAGGGTTTCAATTCCACCTTCATCTCTTAACTTTGAGGCCATCTGTTAAACTCCCCCAGCCTTATCTATACAATGAATGCTGTTTGTTCGTCCTTGTTGAATGTTCCAAGTTAAATCTTGAGGGACCCAGACTACAGACAGTGAATGAATACAATGAATGGATATCAGTTACCATCTACTTCTCTTTTTTTTTCATTTAGTCATCAGCCCATCCATTCTTTTTATATAATGTAAACAACCTAGATAGCATATTCAAAAGCAGAGACATTACTTTGCCGATTAAGGTCCATCTAGTCAAGGCCATGGTTTTTCCTGTGGTCATGTATGGATGTGAGAGTTGGACTGTGAAGAAAGCTGAGCACTGAAGAATTGATGCTTTTGAACTGTGGTGTTGGAGAAGACTCTGGAGAGTCCCTTGGACTGCAAGCAGATCCAACCAATCTATTCTAAAGGAGATCAGCCCTGGGATTTCTTTGGAAGGAATGATGATAAAGCTGAAACTCCAGTATTTTGGCCACCTCATGCGAAGAGTTGACTCATTGGAAAAGACTCTGATGCTGGAAGGGAATGGGGATAGGAGGAGAAGGGGATGACAGAGGATGAGATGGCTGGATGGCATCACTGACTCGATGGGCATGAGTCTGAGTGAAGTCCAGGAGTTGGTGATGGACAGGGAGGCCTGGCGTGCTACGATTCATGGGGTTGCAAAGAGTCGGACATGACTGAGCGACTGAACTGAACTGACTGAAACAAAGTACAGTATTATGGGGACACACATTAATTTTTTGTTATTTACTGCTTGTCTGAATTGCCTGTGAACTTCAAATTCTTCATGCATCACTCTGGGATCCATGGACGTGCCTCAGAGCTGCCCTAGGGGAAAAGGGAGGTGAGCTGAAAGAGAAGGATAGACACTTGGCAAAGTTCAGGGCTCCTTCCCTCTACCTTCAGCCATAAAGAGCAGCTCTACGTTTATCCTCTCATATAGATTGAGATTTCCTACAAGATACTCTTGTAAAGAAATATTATTGATATAAAATGAAAGAAAATAAACTTCTAGACCAGGCAAATAGCTAAAGATAGCTTTCCATCTCTGTTCTAATTTTCAACAATTCAGTGTATCCTTTGGAGGCTTATTAAGTGTGAAATCCTAAAGACTCAGCTTTTCAGGGAGCTATCGAAGCCATGGAGCTCTAAAGGAACTCATAGTCTTATAGAGAAGATGCCACAGCTGGCCGTGGACTGTTGAAAAATCACGAGGCTATACAAGTGCTGCTGTGGATGGTGTAATGGTTAGATGTGGAGTCCCAGGGACAGGAATGCACCTCAAGGTCTGGCATAGCAAGGGATTTAGATTGGACAGGAAAGGGAAAGGATTGGGGTTGGTAGAGACGAGTAGGAAGGCCACACGTAGTGTTAATATAGTGCGAGCAAACATTATGAGAGAGGAAAGAACATGAGAAGAATAGGAACCTCTAAGAAACAAGCCTTTTCCTACAAGACAGGGATGAGCAGAGAAGTTGTATAAGAGCAGAGGCATTTAGGCTTTGTGTGTGTGTGTTAGTCGCTCAGTTGTGTCAAACTTTGCAACCCCATGAACGGTAGCCCGCCAGGCTCCTCTGTCTGTAAATCGTCCATTCAAGAATACTGGAGTGGACAGTCATCCCCTTCTCCAAGGGATCTTCCCAACCCAGGGATCAAACCCAGATCTTCTATATTGCAGCCAGATTATTTTACTATCTGAGCCACCAGAGAAGCCCTTTGGGCTTTATTTTCATAATTAAATCCACTGGGAGTTGCTTCTATCAGGACATGATAAAAAATCATGTTTGTTTTAGGAAGTTACGTTTAATGGTATGGAGAAATTTGGGGTAGAAAAACCAGAATTCTAGCTGAGGAATATTTTGATAATCCTCATCTACTTTGAAGCATTTGGCATTTGAAGCATTTCATCTCTTCCCTAATACATTTTCTTCACTTGTCTTATAGGACACTATGGTCTCCTGAGTTTCCTTTTGTCCCACAAGCTGATCTGGTTTGCTGGTTCCTCTCATCTCTCCAGGATCTTGACCGTTGAATGCCTTGGGGGTCAGCCCTTATACCTCTTCATTTTTCTGTCTCCATTAACTTTCTTGATCATTTTATCCAGTCTGATGACTTTGATACCATCTATACATTGATGACATCCTAACTTAGACCTCCCACCAGAACCTCATTCCGGAATTTTATATTGTTGTAAGCAACTGTCTACTTAACATTTCTAATAAGCATCTCAAACGTATGTGCCTCAAACATATTCCTCTTACAAAATGGAGTCCATTTTTTTTTTAGCTGCTTTGGTTAAAACTTGCAGAGATCCTTGAACATACGTCTTTCCTCACATCCAATGTCCAATTCACGAGCAAATTCTCTTGGGCCCTACCTCCAGCAGGAAGCTGGAAATTTTTCCCAACATCTACCACTCCTACTAAGTTGGCCAAAAGTTCATTCAGATTTTTCCTTCAGCTGTTACAGAAAACCCAAATGAACTTTTTGGCCAACCCAATACTCTGTTTCAAGCCACCATAATTTCTCATGTAGGTTGCTTCAGTAGTCTTCTGTCTTTTACTCTTAATCTGCTCTTTTTAAAACTTATTTTTTAACTGGGGGAAATTTTCTTTACAATGTTGTAGTGGTTTCTGTTATAGAACAATGCAAATCAGTCATTATTATGCATATATCACCTCCCTTTTGAGCCTCCCTCCCCTCCCTCAACCCAACCCTCTGGGGCCTCACAGTGTGCCAGGCTGGGCTTCCTGTCTCACACAGGAACTTCTCACTAGTATCTATTTTACACATGGTAGTGTATACATGTCTATGCTAGTTTCTGCAGCCTCTTTCCCTTCCCCCACTGTGTTCACAAGTCTGTTCTCTGTACTGTGTCTCTGTTCCTTCCCTGCACATAGGTTCATCAATATCATTTTTATAGACTCCATATATATATATGTGGTGTTCGAGAAGACTCTTGAGTCCCTCGTGGCCACCTGATGTGAGGAACCGACTCATTGGAAAAGACCCTGATGCTGGGAAAGATTGAAGGTGGGAGGAGAAAGGGATGACAGAGGATGAGATGGCTGGATGGCATCACCAATGCGATGGACATGAGTTTGAGCTGGCCCAGGAGTTGGTGATGGACAGGGAAGGCTGGCATGCTGTAGTCCCAGGGGTTGCAAAGAGTTGGACACAACAGAGTGGCTGAACTGAACTGATATTGTATACATGTATATCTCATATATATGCCAAATATCATATGTCTATACACACACACACACACACACACACACACGCACACATATATATCCATATTTGGTTTTCTCTTCCTGACTTACTTCACTCTACATAACAGGCTCCAGGTTCATCCACCTCACTAGACCCAACTCAAATTCATTCTTCTATGGCTGAGTAATATTCCATTGTATATACAAACCACAGCTTCCTTACTCATTTTCTGTCGATGTGCCTCTAGTTGCTTCTGTGTCCTAGCTATTGTAAATAGTGCTGCAATGAACATCGGGGTACATGTGTCTTTTTCAGTTATGGTTCTCACAGGGTATATGCCCAGTAGTGGGATTGCTGAGTCATATGGTAGTTTTGTTCCTAGTTTTTTAAAGACTCTCCATGCTTCATAGTGGCTATATGGATTTATATCACCATCAACAGTGCAAGAGGTTTCCCTTTTCTCCACATCCTCTCCAGCATTTATTTGTAGATTTTTTAAAATAATGGCCATTTTGACCAGTGTGAGGTGATACTTCATTGTAGTTTTGATTCCATTTCTCTAAGAATTAATGATACAATCTGCTCTTTAAAGTATGTCTCAATCCAGCAGCCAAAATAATTATGTTCAAATATAAGATAAATCATACATCTTTTCTCATCTCAAAATGCTCTAATAACTGCACATCTCATTTGGCATAAAAGCCACAGTTCTTCCAAAGGTCTTTGGATCCTTGTTGAACTGGTCCCTGTGCCTGCATCTCCTACTTCCCGTTTTATTCATTCTCAACTCAGATCTTTTACTGTAAACTGCTCACACTCCCTGGAATGTTCTTCCACCAGATAGCCACATAATTTTTCTCTGACTCTTTTGAGTCCTTATACAATGATTAGCTTTTCTTATTATCTACTTAAGACTATAGCCATCACTCCCAGTGTCCTCTGCTGACTTTCCAAGTTTTATTCTTCTCCATGGCTCTTATTCTCCCAGTATAGAGCTTGTCTCCTTTCTAAAATTATTTTATTTTTTGACTTATACTAGAAAGTAAGCTTTATGAAGGCAGGACTATGTCAGTTCTGTTGGCTCCTCTAATCTTGGTGTCTAGAATAGTGACCATAGTGAGAACTCAACAAAAATTGTTTGGTGAATAAACATGTTTAAGCTGAAAAGGATTTGGCTATGGTGGCAACAGTAATTTGACAGAAATAAAAGCAAAACACAAAAAAAGGAAAGATAACTGAGGAAAAAGTTTGAAATTCTAAGTGGCCTGCTGGAAATAAGTGAAAAAAAAGGAGAAAGACCAAGGTAGTCACCCTAGCAACTTGTTGTCATTCATACTTATGGTAGGTACACAAAACTACCATTTACATTAGATGTCCCCTTCTCTGAATATAAAAATTACTTAAACAAAGAGAAGAAAGCATCCTATATTCAAGAAAAGATTACTTTTCATGAGGCATGCCCTCTCTATGAGTTAAGAAAGACAAAAAAACAACTCAGCACTTCCCAATTTCAAAAAGTTTTATATATTTTTTCAAGACACAATTATTGTCCCCACTATTTGAGAAGAAAATGGATCTGATTGTTAAATCACTTACTTACTGATAGCATAACCATTTCTTCAGCACAGGGAGTTCAAACTTTCTAGTATCTAGGATATTGCCTGGCACTTAGTGAGCACTTAATATATACTTAGAGAAATGAGTAGGACTAAAATGCATAGAGAAAGTGAAAAATTCAGTCTAAATAACAACATCAAAATGCTATGATCTCCTCTACTTTGGTGCTTTACCAAGTAAGAGTTTTTCCACCTGATAACATATGCTACTCAATCAATTGTTAACAAAGGGTTTTGGCGACACCAAAAATTTATGCAGTTCAGTCAGTAAAGAATCTGCCTGCAATACAGGAGACCTGGGTTCGGTTCCTGGTTCAGAAAGATCCCCTGGAGAAGGAAATGGCAATCCACTACAGTATTCTTGCCTGGAAAATCCCATGGACAGAAGAACCTGGCAGGCTATAGTCCATGGGGTCACAAGAGTTGGACACAGCTTAGCAACTAAACCATCACCACCACCAAAATTTATGCTAAGTACAGTACAACAGAGAGAAATAAACTATACTGTATCATAAACATAAAAAAAAAAAAACTTGATGAAAATGTATTTACTTATTTAAAAGCATGTGGTCTCCTGCCCTCAAGAAACCTCCAATTCAGTTGGGAAGGAGAAAATCGCATACCAGGTAAAAACTATTTAAAAATCTGATACATTACCCAAACAAGTTATTTGAAAGATGAGACAGACAGGACACTGTACAGACATTCATGTTAGGGCAAAAATAATGTAGGCAAAAAGGCTTTAGATTAAAAAAATGAATTAGTCCCCTTTGGGGAAATAAAATGGAGGAACTTAGGAACTGATGAAGTGGCAGATGGGGATGGGGAGGTCAGAAAAGAACATTCTAGAAGGGAGGGTCATTGAGAAAGAGCATTTCCGAACACATCACAAAACAACAGAAAGAAAGAACATGACTCTTCCCCAATTCCAAAGGAAGGCACAGCCTCCCAGAAGACACAATGACCAGCACTTACTTGAGAAACAGCTTCTGGATCCTCAAGTCTTGCCAGTCCCCTAGGAGAGCAGACAGCAGTCAACTCACATTTAAGTTCCCCATGTTACAGGGAAGAGCCAGAGTCACAGAGAGGCAGAGGGAGGAAGCAGCTCTCTGAAAGCCCTCTTGCAAACAAAAGGAAAGAACATCATTGAGAAGGGCAGAGAGCTAAAACACCTCTAAATCTTGACTTTCCTCAGCCAAGCACCTTGCTTTAATAAAAATGAAATCTTCACAAGTTATACATATTTAATTTACTGATTCAAAGATGAGTCAGAAGAGGGAAACAATAGTTGTGAACCTTTCAGTGGTAGAGAGAGATGCTTTCTAAAGTGTTCCCAAAGCCTCTCCGAGGTCAGACTCATCCTGAGGCTGCAGGAACGCCAAGGATTTGTATTCAGAGATGTGGCTTGATGAGACCAGAACAATCATAATTCTTGTATAGTAGATGTCATTAATCAATAAAGGGGATATAAAAAGTCACACACCTCCCTCCCTGTGCCAGGAAGGAGGATGGCAGTCCATTTCCGGATGTATGCCACAGCCGGCAGGGTGACTCATCTTGTGCCAAAATGCCACAGGGACGTGAGAGGAAAAGGAAGCAATGAGCACGGTGACAGGCCAGGAAAGCAGTGGCCACTACAGTCAATCTGAAACGAGCATTTTCTAACAGCTACAGTAATAAGGGCTTTGCTGAATCAGAGGTTCTTTGAGTCGGAAGGGGCTTCAGTCCAAACCCTTCATTCTTACAGTGAAGTATACTTGGTAAAGACTCCTGGGTTGGGAAGATCCCCTCCAGAAGGAAATGGCAACCCACTCCAATAATCTTGCCCGAGGTAAAAGGAGCCCGTGGACAGGGGAGCCTGGTAGGCTACACAATCCACGGGGTCGCAAAAGAGTTGGACATGACTGAGCTACTAAACAAAAACAACACTGGGTCCCAAAGGAAGGATGTGGCAGGTCCCAAGTGAGAAAGCCGGGAGGGACAGAGCTCAACTTAGAGCCCGAATCCCCAGAAGGAGTTTCTGGCACCTCACATAACAATTGTTCTCACAGTAAGAACATCTCAACCAGTTGTAGTCCAGAAACTATTTGCATATTGGTTGTTGAAACTGAAACTATCGCCCCTCTAGATATCACAGTGTGTGTGATCACAGTTTGGGAGCAGTGACTGAGATTTAGACACGAGTGAGGAATGGAGGGTCATGGTAATATTTTCCAGGTTAACTTCAAAGCTTACTTAATTCATTATCTACTGGAAGAACAGTCCTACAGATAAAATCTCGTGACCATCAACCCTCTTCTGTCACATTTCTATGGGACGGTGCAGTTGGAATACTGGTGCAGGAGGCAGGCATATACATCAGATCCTGAGAGCAAAGCCAACCACTCTTCCCAGAGGGTCTCGGGGGCCAGAGGCTCTAGGTGGAGAAAAGGTATAGAAGATAGCCATGTGTTCCCCTAGCATATTGACCTCCCACCCACATCAATAAGAAAGGCAAGTCTTTCCTTAGCTGTCCTGATAAGAGGATTTTTAAAAGAAAAGTCCATCAAGAGGAAGAGCTTGGCTATGTCAAGTTTCCAACTGGATGCAGGCTTTATTAATAATTCTGGTTCTCCAAAGCCAAGTGTTTGACAGTACACGAGCTTTATACTGAGCTGAATTCTTTCACAAGGCCCACTGTTATTCAGTCACTAAATCCTGTCCAACTCTTTGCAATGCCGTGGAGTGGAGCGCGCCATATAGCACAGCCTAACTTGAAAACAAAAGCTAGTTTGGCAAGTGACTGTGAAGGATTGAGTCTAGTATCACTAACAAAAATGATAAAAAATAAAAATCGCTAAAGATTTTTTGCCTCAAATGTTAGGAAGTGCGCTAACCATTTTATATATGTTATAAAAAGTCTTCACAACAAATTTTAGGTTGATGATACCATCTCTGTTTTATAGAGGATAAACTTGAGGCTCAGGGTAGTCAAACAATTTATTCAACGTAGCTAATAAATAAGAGATAGAGGATTATAACTCAGGGCCATCTGGCTCCAAAGTCTAGTCATCCAACTATGACATAAAATAAAGCCACTCAGGCCATGTTGGATTCTTCCAGCCAAATGTCATTACCTGCATTTATACTTTAAGTGTCACTGAGATAAGATGTGGCAAAGTTAGAATGAGATGTACTTTTATACATCAAATATATTTATCAAATGACTGGATGACCGGTTTAAAGGACCTAAATGGGATGAGAGGCGGTAGAACAATAAGACAATATCCTGCCCTCATAAAGTTTCAGAACCTTATCTTCGCCAAACATATTCTCCTGAAGTCATAGTTCTTTGTTATCCTGTGCTTACCAATGAAGAATCTGAGGCTAGAGAGTTGAGGAAATCAGCCAGAATATCACAACGAAGGAGTGGTGGAGCATGAATTGGAACCAGGTTCATCTGACTTTGATTTCATGCTTTCCCTCTTACCTTCCAATCCCATTCTGGAAGCTGAACCTGAGTGGTCATAAATGCACAGGTCATAGTTCACGGAGGAGCAGTGTAGATACCAAAGTCTATTTTTAGCTACAAGAGGATATGCACCTATAACTTCTAAACAGGCCCACCATTCCAGGGAGATGAGGCAAACACCAAACTCCAGAGTGGAAAGACAAAGATTTCTTGGAGTGAAAGAGAAGGGGCATGGAACAAGTCTTCTCAGAGAAGAGGGGTACAATATGGCAGCCATAACCCGCTCAGAAGAAACAGCGACCACATTCTGCTAACAAGATGGCAGAGGTTGCAGAACCTCCCAGCCCTGGAGCCTGCACAGAAATCCTGTTGACCACTGTAGTCTCCGAAGTCAAGACACTAAATCTCTCGGCTTGACTTCTAAGGACTCCTCTGTGGTTCCGGTTGGCTTCTTCCGGTTGGCTTCTGCTTGTGGCTGTGGTGTCACTGTTTGTATTACGTCTTCCTGAGGCTGGGGACTGCCTTTCATCCCTCTGGTTTTCCACGATGAGTAGCTTACCCAGATGAGGGGACATTCTCACCAAATGTTTGTTCACTGACTTATCACTGGCTTATTCACAAATCAGTCAACACAAGGAGCCAGACTGTGTTCTGAGCAGAAATACAGAGGTGCCTGTCGGTGACTACCCTACAGTGCTCCCCACCTATTCAAAGACTTCTGGCAGCAGCGTCTTTCCAAAACACAGCCGCAAAGCAGAATTCAGAAGGTGGAAAGTGTGGGAAAGAAGTAAGAACAACTCTCACCAAGGTCATGCACTTTCTTCCACGGGATGAACCTCAGGTCACCAAAAAGGGTCAGAGGGCTTCAGGATTTTAAATGCTTCTGTTCAGTACTATGGAAAACTTAGCACTCATGCTGTTTTCCCAATACTAAGTTTAGTATCAGCAAAGAAGAAGTGGGAGGGGAGTGATTTTTGCAACAGAGAGGACAGAGAGCTGGCAGCCTGTCAGTTGGATAGGTAACAAAAATGGTAAAACTTACCTTGCAGGGGGGGGGGGGGGGCTCTAAAAATGATAACTTAAACTCAAAGTCATTTTGTATTGGTATAATTAGTGTTCTTCCCCATTCGGTCATCTCTGAAGCTATACCTTTGTACAGTGAATATTAGAGTGTGGAAGGACCTTAGCGGTTGAGTCGAACCATTCATTATTTAGGAGGAACAAAGGAAATAAGTATCTTGTCCAATGTCCTCCCGTTGTTTACTTAAATTTAATAGGCTTTTCATATAAATATGCTGTATATTTATATAAAAAGAAAGACATAGAAAATTAAGAAAATAGAACTCCATCTTTGCCCTCCAGGGCCTCAGACTTATTCAGCTGAAGACTGATACTACTGTACAACCACCTGGCAAACATTTCTCTGCCTCAGTGTAGCTGGAGAAGGAATTGACACCGCAGCAAGGGCAACACTATGAAGAAAAGGAAAGGGGTCATAGAGACATCAACAAAGCCTAAACTGGCAAAACCAATGTGATCAACATCTGCAGCATTTCACTAATCCAGGCTAGTATATCTAACATGAAAAAAGATAGGGTTAGCGGGGTTAATATGTTTCATGTGTATTTACTGATCCAGTTACTCATTCCACATGACCTTGAGTTCTTTCTAAATGCTCACAAACCACATATTTAATAATCCACTTTGGAATTCTACTGGAAGAAAAAATTACGTGGCCTTATTTCAATTATACTCCCCCGAATCTATTTTCTCTTCTGTAGAGAAAACTAACACAAAATTTGAATTTGATGGGTTCACACAGCCATCAAAGGGTTAATGAGCACACCTCCCTCCCCCCACTGTAAAAGTAAAAAAGTACTGCCACGAGGTGTCAGCAGGGGGCAGCAAATAGCAGTTGAGGATGCGTATTCAGGAGGAACTCTTGAATGAAGGATGGGTGGAGATTTGGGGTACCCAGAACACTATAGTTGTCTCAACACAGAATGAAATGGAAAAACTAAAAAAAAAAACAAAACCTGAAACTCAGAGTTTACGAATGTACCCCAAAGTCATAATCTAGGTAGTGGTGGAACGAGAAATGTTATATGTTTCTTGGACTGTCAGAAGGCAGAAAAGTATACCAGACATTTAATTTCACAAAAATTAATTAGTCTTTGTATGAAAGTATGAATATGTATAAATGCTCAGTCACATCCAACTCTTTGAGACCCCATGGACTGTAGCCTGCCAGGTGCCTCTGTCCATGGAATCTTACAGCCACGAATACTAGAGTGGTTTGCCAGTTCCTTCTCCAGGGGATCTTCTTGACCCAGGAATTGAACTAGCATCTCTTGCGTCTCCTGCATTGGCAGGCGGATTCTTTCTGACAAGTATGAAGACTTGACTTTCTGTCATTCAGAAAACTCACTTTTCTGGATCACACCAATTGCCAAGGTCACTATTTCAATGACGTCTCACTGAACTGAGACTCTACATGTGTGTGTGCAAGTGTATGTGTTCCTACTTAATAGAGGAAGGAGGAGAGAGGGAGGGAAGAGACCCAGAGAGATGATCTACCCTAAAACTCTTTTCCAAAGCTTCCCACAGTCTCCTCAAAAATATGTTCCTCTTAACCTTAAGGGGTCCACATTTCATCTGAACTCTACAATGAATTTCTTTTAAAAGTTGTCTGTGATTCCATTCAGCTAGTTTTCCAGCTATATCAGGATGAAGAAAATAAAATTTTCCATTCGTATTTCTTTTCTCTCCACTTCTCTAGCTTAACAAATAGTAGAGGTTAGGAAGTTCAAGGCCGGCAGAATCTTGGTGCTCCTGGAAGAAGGAATCCATTGCCAAACACTCAGTAAAACAATGGTTAAGTATTTTGAACATTATGAAAGCTTGAAATGATAGGTCTCTGCACAGGAAGAACAGTTCATTCTCAGGGCTGTGGGGAATTTTGGAAAGCCAGTTCTGCTGAGGCGTTCCACGGTGAGGGTGTCAGCTATTCCGGTAAGGCTCAAGTGCTGCTCAGAGAAAAGGACAGAGATATTAAAAACAAATAATTTTAGGGAGGGTTGTCAAGCGTGAATTTGCTGTGATAAATGGCCTTCATTTGGTTTCCTGAAATTATGAAAGCAGAAACATCTTGGTCATTAAAGATTTAGGGGGTTGTGGGAAAGGAGCAGAGGTGAAAGGGAATTTGTTCAAAATAGATCCTCCATGTGCCCTCCTATCTCATCTCCCACCTCTTGCCAGATCTCTACATTCCAACCACACTCTTTTTCTTCCCAGACTCTCAGCCTTCTTGTCTCCCTGCTTTTGCTCTTGCATGAATGCATCATGCTCCCGCCCCCAACAGACTCACAGTGCTCTTTCTGGCAAACTCCAGAAACTCCTACTCATGTTTCAAAGGCTCCTTTGAACATCACCTTTTCTGGAAGAATTCCTTGATTTTTCTGAGGTAGCAATAATCACAGAACTCTAAACACACCACTGTTATGCACCTAAAGTAAGTTATTTTAATTACCTGGGTATGTTCTCTCACCAGTTAACTGGAACTTCTTTGATGTCAGGAAATGTCTCATGAACCTCTGTATTATCAACACTGTATTGTGATGCGACAAAGGTCAGATGCTTGTGAAATTAATGAATAAGTGATGTTCTGTTAACTACTTCATATGAGTATATAACATTGACCATTCGATCAACTGATAATTCCAAAATATATCAGTCAGATTGCATCTTTGAATATAATGAGAATTACTACTCAAGTATTCTAAGTAGACATCATTGCATCTTGAGGTANATGAATAAGTGATGTTCTGTTAACTACTTCATATGAGTATATAACATTGACCATTCGATCAACTGATAATTCCAAAATATATCAGTCAGATTGCATCTTTGAATATAATGAGAATTACTACTCAAGTATTCTAAGTAGACATCATTGCATCTTGAGGTACTGGGTGGCTTCTCGAAGAAGATGCTGTTGTATTCTTGAAAATTTAGTATTCTAGGATTTAGAAGACTGATGTGACCACATCCGGCCAAGATAGAATGCTTTGAAAGATATGGGCGCATCACTGGAGAAGCAGGATGGAAACTCATTTGCAGAGATGGCCTCGACTTGGGTCATCCAGACCTCCATCTCTCTAGCTGAACTGATGCTTGCCTTCACCTGCCCTACTTACTCTCCTCTGCCTCCGCACCTTCAGTACTGAACTGCACTTAACCATTTGCCTCTCTTGTCTCCTCTCCTGGACTTAATCTAGCACTTATTAGGAACACAATAAATACTTAATAAAGGAATAAATAAGTAACTGGGGAATACTCTGGGAAGGGAACCATGCTTTCTGTATTCTTCTCCCAATTAGGAATCTAGACAAAGATGGTTATCATCGTCTTTGAATAAAAGGGCAATGAGTGGGACTTTGGCAAACTCTTTGAACACTTGTCATCAAAGCCTTAAGATTCACCAGTAGGACTTAACCTACCAACTGGAAAGGTTTCAATGTTCAATAGGAGTGCTTATGAAAATATAGGTTTATCCAAAATAAACTATTCCAGCAGCAAGTAAGACCATAGGGTATTTCATAATAAAGGGTGAACTTCAGCAAGTCATTTACATCTCTGAGTTTCAGTGTTCTCCCATATTAAGAAAGAGTTAATCATAGTTGCTTTTCAAAAGGTTTATTGTGAATTAATTGAGATTACCCACATGAAGTAAATAGCACAGGGCCTGAAACCCAGTAAGCACTCATGTACTAGCTAGCCTTATTTAGGACAACAACAGTAATAATAAACCTCAGCTCTGAGAACACCTGTAATAACTGGCCTGCCCTTACAAAGCAATGTGCAATTATTTCAGTTTGGTATCCCTCAGTGATCTAATTCCAACTCCCTGTATAGTCTGTTTCCTTGGAATCTGCTGGACTCGAGGTGACTTTTCTGTTTGAATTTTTTCCATTGACATGAACCAGGAGATTAGGACAGAACAAAGAGTTTCACAAGTCCTTTATTTTCTATCAAATGTGACTCCAAGTACCACCTTGTCTAACTCAACCCACTGATAGAAGCTGAGAAATCTTCACTAGCTGGCACTGCTCACTGGAAGTACTCAGGAAAACAGTAGCCAATACACGCAGAGGCTTTGTCTGCAGCTTATAGCTTAAGCCACTGTATAAGTACCTCTCCAGCAAAAGAAAGTGCTAGTCAACCTTTTTTCAAAACTTTCCTTGCGGCAAGGATTATGGACCCATAAACTGGATTTGATTTTCAGCAACCATCGACTCCTACATTAAAATTTTATTACAACTTCCCTTTAACTTATTTGCTTCAGATATTTTGAATTCAAAGAAACTAATTCTCCCTTAATCTATTTAAGGAAATGTACATACTGAAGAACCTAAACAGAGGAAGCTCAAGTAGGGAAAACATGATATGTTCCATGTTCTTTTCTAGTGTAGTTACAAGCATATCATTCAGAAAAAAGACACAGCAACCATGGCCTGTCTAATTAAATGTATCTATTTAAATGGTATTCAACTTCATGTAATAGAAACTGGATTATAACAGCTTAACCAAATAGGACTTGTTTCTCTCCTCGCACCATAGTACCCATGAGACTTTTCAAAAGTCTTATACAATGAAAGTTGGGAAAGATCCCAACTGAGCTATCAGTGAAGACCTGAGACTTTTCAAAGGCCTCATCAAAAATTCAGGTCCATTCTAGTATCTTGCTCCACCATCCATGGCTTTTGTTCTCATTGGGAAGATTTTTCCTCCTGATGTTGTTTCTATGTTCATGGCAGAAACAGAAAAGACAGGAAAGGAAGGCGGGGAAACTTGCTTGCCAGTTGAAATGCTCCCTTTTGTTCAGGAACAGAATTGCATGCCTAGATGCCTCCCCACCCCCACTAGAATTTTGCTTGAATTTCATTGGCTGAAACCATGTCTTATAGTCTTGTCTACCTACAGGGTATCAGGGCAGGTGAACATTTGTAAATGAACACATTGACACTCTACCAAAACAGAGTTCCAGTGATTAAAACAAGAAGATTAAAACAGGAAGGGGGTAGAGTGAAATTAGATAGCAGCTTAAGTACCTCACACACTTTAGAACAATAGTAATACACTTGTTCCTGGGGGAGGTAAAAACTGTCACAGCATAAGTGCTTCTCACCGAGTATCCTTAGCATCTCCAATAACACGAACCCTCTCTTCATGACAGCTTATCTACACGACGTCTTTCCTTTCCCTTGACATTCACAACACTGCCTCTCTTCTCCTAGGAAGGCTTCCCACCCCACCTGCCGTGTTCTTCACCGAAATCTTTCTCACACTTCATGAGCCAATCCAAAAGCAACTCTGAAGCATGCTGTGAACACTCTACCCTACTCCATTCACCGAGTCGGTCAGTATGAAGCTCCTCATCTTCTCCAGTTTTTGCAGAAGAATATACTAACATGTTAACTGCATTGGGGTTTTACTGCAATCACTTGTTAATAATTAATTATGAATAACCAATGTTTATTGAGTGGTATGTTCTGGTACTGCGTGCTTCGTGCGCATTAGTTTATTTTCTCTTCGCCACGACACTTAGGCTTCCCAGTTGGTGCAGTGGGAAAGAATCCACTTACCAGTGCAGGAGGTGCAACAGACAGAGGCTTGATCCCTGAGTCAGGAAGATCCCCTGGAGGAGGAAACGGCAACTCCCTCCAGCATTCTTGCCTGGAACATTCCAGGGACAGAGGACCCTGGTGCGCCACAGTCCATGGAGTCACAAAGAGTCGGACATGACTGAGCAACTGAGCGTGCACTCACATTCTTATCTTCATTTTACTGGTGAGTGGGGAACCTGAGATTTGAACCCAAGGTAAACTCCAGGCTCAAGTTAAACTCTGAGCGCTTCATAATTATTTGTAAATTTCTCCCATAAAATAATCATCCTTTTTGAAGACAAAGACTAATTCTTAAACTTGAACTTTTTCACAACATTCTTCACAGCACTGAGCTTTGTTCACTACAGAAGCTCAGTTAATGTTTCATTTTACTGATTAACACACTGAGAGAGAAGGATGTTATTAGCCACAGATCCTGGGCAAGAATCATGTCATTTTGTCCCTTACTTATTTTTACACTACACCATAATGAATTATCCAACCTTTCAACAAATATTTATTAAACACCTATCATGATCCAGGCAGATGCTACCTTTTGCTTAGGTTGAGGGTCCTAGCCTGAAAGATTACAGTCTTATTCACTGGGAGAAAACAAAGCAAAGTAAAATCCTGGAAAAGATGAGATGAAACATTTTCATCTTTCAGCTTGCGGCTGTGAGAAATTGTTACTATTGTTGTTTGGTGTCCATGGGAATCCTGGGATGAAATTCATCAGCTTTGAGGTCATTTATCATTTTCTGGGTTTTTCTGCCCCTGGTTTCTCCTCTGCTCCCTACAGACCATTTCCAAAGTCATAATGGCAAAGCTGTTATGAAGACACATGTCTAGAAATCCTCTGTTTTTGCTCTTCTGTGCCTCGAGTCACACCACCTCTCCCCACCAGCCTCAAGATAAGAGGACCTCTCAAGACTTTAGGTATGTCAGAATTGTCATTATTTGCTATGCAACTTTTTTTCTGGGCTCTGCAGTCTTTGAAACCCTTTGCAAAAAGAACTTCAGACAACTCAAGCTTTTATGCCAATGAAAGCATAAATGGAAGCCTTTGCTCCTTGCCTTTGGGTAAGCCAAGCCCTCCATCCCCTCTGACATCCCAGAGTGCCCCACCAGAGGGTAGCTTGCATTGAACTCCATCTGTAAAACCTCTGCACTGCAGGGGAGCTTGCTGACATTGAAGTAGGCATTGAGATGATCTGTTTCTTCAGATCTGAAGTCAATGTCCAGGTATAGGGACGGGGAGATGGGAGGAAGAGAAAGTCAGCACGGCCGGTGGTTGCTCGTGGCCCTCATCAAACTCCCTACAGAGAAAAGGACAACCCGGTCGAGTGTGCCACATCGTTAGGAACATGGCCTCCAAATCTCCTGCGGCGGCCATTACATCAGCGATAAAAATACACTTCTTCCCTCTACAACACGGATACGTGCTTTTCTTCTTCTTTTCCCTGAACCCTTTTAAGAGAAACTCAGGGTTAAAAATGCTGACTTATTGAATTATACATACTTCTAGAAATATGTTTTAATAGTAATTCTCTTCTTTTAATCTTCATGTCCACTTTTGAGAATACAGGGGAATTTATGCAAGGCCAAAGATGATTTCTTTCAAAAGGCCTGCTTTGATTTGACACTTGCTGTGAGGGAAAGAGGATAAATAAGATGTCTCAAGAGGAAAATCTACACGTGTCTTTGGAAGATGCTTTTGGTACCTCTCCTCATGTCTGCCAGACCCACCCCTGATTTCAGCTGCAGCTGTTGTGGGTGAGTTCCTGAGAGCCAAGGTTCATCTAGCTCTGTGAGCATCCTGTTTGCAGCTCTGTCTGACAGCTTTCCCTGAGGTCACAGGAGTCCCTTCACCTGGAATTGCAGCCTAGCAGTTCCCTGGTGGCTCAGATGGTAAAGCGTCTGCCTGCAATGTGGGAGACCTGGGATCAATCCCTGGGTTGGGAAGATCCCCTGGAGAAGGAAATAGTAACACATTCCAGTACTCTTGCCTGGAAAATTCCATGGACTGAGGAGCCTGGTAGGCTACAGTCCATGGGGTCACAAAGAGTCGGACAGGACTGAGCAACTTCCCTTTCAACGCAGGAATTAACCCCCTGGGGCTAACCCTCAAGCAAGGGAGGCAGGAGATGGTGGATAAAAACAGGTACCAGCCTCCTTCCTTCAGATGGACAATTCCAAGGGACAATCTCAGACCTCTCAGCCGCTCTGGCAGCTTCTTCAATAACTTGCTCTNGGACTGAGCAACTTCCCTTTCAACGCAGGAATTAACCCCCTGGGGCTAACCCTCAAGCAAGGGAGGCAGGAGATGGTGGATAAAAACAGGTACCAGCCTCCTTCCTTCAGATGGACAATTCCAAGGGACAATCTCAGACCTCTCAGCCGCTCTGGCAGCTTCTTCAATAACTTGCTCTGATTTTGACTTTTTCTCCATCCCACAGTCTTCATTTCTGCTTCCTGGGACTACTGCCTAGGCTCGGAAGTCCTTGTCTTAAGTTCTTTTTCCAAGAGAATCCAAACTTAGATACTACCTAGAATCAAAACCACTGGTCAGTAGATTTAGGTCAGTAATCTGGATAAATTTAATATAGGAGGGGGGAAAAAAAGTCATATTCATTATTTGACATTATATAGCCTTAGGGAAAAAAAGTTTGATTAATTTTCCAATCATCACGTTGACAGCACTTGAAAGCAAGCTATGTGCAATGGAGTGCTTGAAACAACTAGTCCAGCATAACAAAGGATTATGTTAAATTTATTAACAAGAAGATTGCAGGTACTAAGCCTCCTTGACTCTTTTCTACTCTTACCCTAAATAGACCTTTCTGCCAAGCATAATGTCCTCCAATTTGGTGGCCAAGCACAAACAAAATCATGTAACCTGAAATTTAACTGATTTCCATAGTGTGGATATATTCTATACTATCAAGGTATTTGAGCTTCCCTGGTAGCTCAGACAGTAAAGAATCTGCCTGCAGTTCAGGAGACCCAGGTTTGATCCCTGGGTTGTGAAGATCCCCTGGAGAGGGGAATGGGAACCCATGCCAATATTCTTGCCTGGAAAATTCTATAGACAGAGGAGCCTGGCATGCTACACGCCACGGGGTCATAAGGCATTTGTAATTCCAACAAGAAAATGCAGTAGGCCTCACTTTGCCATCATCAGGCCTTTGCCACATGCTGTTTGTCACGCTTTAGGACTCTGATTCAAATGCAGCCTGGCTGACAACATGTAATAACACATCGGTTAAACATAGTTCAACTGCACACCCATAATTATCTTCATCTGGTCTGGACACAGTACAGAAATATTGTGATTGTCCTATTTGTCTTAATTTGTTGAGTCACAATAAATTGAACATAGACTAGATTAAAAACATGTCACTAAAGTCTTTGTTTTTGCCTAATATCTCCCCTCTAGGGCCACCTGTAAGTGACATTTCATAACATTTAGTGTAACAACTTTTAATATTTTATTTGCTTATCCTTCTTAACTCACATGGTGAGGGACAACATATTTCATCTGGAATTGGCCAATCAAGGGACTCAATCAATGGACACTGAATGTAAATTAATCCATAATAAATAGCCAATAAGCCAAATAGAGAGTCCACTTGAAAACTTGTGAAATATCAGCCAAGTTCTGAACAACAGAGTCAAAATTGTTGTAGTCTGTGGATTTCTTGCCCTCAGAGTAAGGAGAAAAAGTCCCCCGAACTGCAGAAGTTTCTCAGTTGGAGCCCCATTTTCTTCTGTCCCGAACTATAAACATGTGTTCTCCTCAAGTCCCAGAGTCAGCTCCCAGGCTGCTGAGCGATCCCGCCCATGGCCCCCGGGGCCTGTCTGTCTGGGACCAAGAGTCAAGTCGAATGAAGCCAGTTGGCAATCTAGTCTGCCCTCAGCACGAACAGCTTTGTTATGTCAAAATGGTTCCTTTGCTTATTTCTCCTGAAGATTTATTTCCTTAAGATTTTGCCAGTCTGGCCAAATTTGCTGAGCTGGGATATACTTGGAAAATATTGGAAGGAATGTTTCTACTCTGCCATTGTTGAAGTTTGTCTCCACTTACAGCATCCAGCGGTACACCCCAAAGTGCAATGTGTTCACCAGCTTCTTGTAGCCATGGTGTAAAGTCTGCCCTTGTAATCAAGCTACCACTTCCAAAGGAGGATTGCAAGAGCCAAACAGCTCACAAATCATGCTGCTTCATTTTCTTCTGTAACTTAGTGCTCGCCGTAGCTCAGAACTGAATGAACTTTGCACGGCTTATTTCATTTAATCTTCACCACATCCAATAAATTTGCTCTAGTCTCATTATTTCCCTTTAGGAAACCCAGGATGACAAATTAAGGAATTTTGCTCCAAATAATCTAGTAAGAAAGAGTTGAAGGTAGGGCTGGGATATCTGTGAGGTTTGGGTGTCTGACTTAAGGTGGGTCTTTTGATTTGATTGGGTAAGGATTATGCCATAATGCTTTAGAATTGGTAGTTATAGCAAAGCAAGGATTTCAAGGCAAGGGTTTCAAAGAGTCTTAAAGAGTAAATAATTATTTCATGCATCCACAGCCTTGGAAGAATAAAGTCATGTTTATTTAGAACAGGAAAAAGTGTGTGGATGTAGATGGTTTTGGTTCTCATCAATGTCAGAAAATTGGTCTTGACTTATTATTTGGAAAATATGGTTACAAGACTTAACCTCAAAGAATCAAAGAGTATATGGAGATGGACATTTTTCAGGCTGAAGTCCTCCCGAGTGAAAATTAACCACTTGTGATTAGAATCTATTTGAGTAATAGCTTCCAAGTTCTCAGCTACCACTCTGCCTAAACTTACCTACAAACCTCCAGTATGAAGATGTTTCAAAGGAGAAAAATACTCTCCCAGACTTAGAGACTGATAAGGAGTAGACTCCTGAGAAGAAGGAAGAATTCATTATATTCCTTCAATCCATTCTATGCACTGAGGATTCCCAGACCCAAGAACTGTGCCTGCCAGGTAAGATCTGCTCAGAAAAAATTTGTTGAATGCATGTTGAAGGAACTGCAAGATGATGATAATAGTAAAAGTTGATAATATTTAATGAATGCTTACTCTGTACCAGATATCAAGCTAAACAAGAGTAGGGATTATTATATTCACTTTATTTAGCCACACCAAGAGATGGGAACTATTTAGTTCCTATTTTTCCAGAAATGAAGATAACACTAAAGGCAAAATTAAAACACCCAAAGCCCACAAACAAAGATGAAGAACCAGGATTGGAAGCTAAGTTCTAACTGTAGAGCTGAGAATGCTGAGTCTGGCATCTTACTTGCCACACTATGAAAAGAAGAAAGCAAAAGCATATTAGATTATGAATTGGGAGAAAGAAAATTACAGAGTGGAGACCTTGACTCTAGGATTTCTATAAGTGCTTGGCATGTGGAAATTCTCAGCCTTGCTGTTTCTATCATGACTTTTTTTTAGGTTTCCCTCATACTTTATGCAAACTTTTATAGTTAAAACAAACATAATAGTGCAAAGCAGTTCTTGATTCATGAAGTCCTTCCTGTGGCTACTGCTGCTACTAAGTCACTTCAGTCGTGTCTGACTCTGTGCGACCCCAGAAACGGCAGCCCATCAGGCTCCCCTCCCCACCNTAAGGGCTAGAATACATGTATGCCAAGTCACTTCAGTCGTGTCTGATTCTTTGCGACCCCATGGACTGTAGCCTGCCAGGCTCCTCTGTCCAGGGGATTTTCCAGGCAAGAATACTGGAGTGGGTTGCCATTTCCTCCTCCAGGGGATCTTCCCAACCCAGGGATTAAACTTGCATCTCTTATGTCTCCTGCATTGGCAGGCATGTTCTTTATCACTAGCACCACTAGGACAAAGGTTCAAAACCTGACTATACATTTCCCAACTCTGTGACTGAGTGGAGTTCTTGCAACATCTGAGCCTTATTTTCTTCATCTGTGTAGCTTTAACTTGTTCATGTTTTCACAAATTTCTCTTGTAATTTATGGAAGAGTGCATGACACTGAGACACTCGTGCAGACCAACTTTTTGTGTTTTGAAGCACTTTAGAGGCGTTCAAGTTCTATTGTCCAAGAAGAGGAGCATAATCAGCTGTTGTGCGTAAAGGAAAAGAGGGGAAAAAAATCTTTAAAATAGATGTGCTACCCAATCCCCATAGCCAGTTACCAACAAACAAACTTCGCTTCTTAATGATCTGAGCTCAACTGGAGACAATAAGATCTCTTATCCAAGAGGAAGTGGAATGAAGACTTTTGTGTTTAGAAACAAAAAAAGAAAATGGCCAAACTATTAGCTGATGTAAACAAGAAAAAAGAAAAACATGTTCAAGTCTGCAGTGGACAGACACTAGAATGGAATCTGACTTGGTATTTCTCACGTGGCTGGAGCTAGGAAGCTCAACCCCTGCCTATAACTGATGGGCTCAAGGACTTAAAGTTGTCACTTGCAATCTTTGGAAAATAAGCAAGGACACTTTTTTCTTAGCTCAGGTCTAAATGAAAAAAATATATCTTTCTCATTCAATAAATCCCAATTTCCTNCTCACGTGGCTGGAGCTAGGAAGCTCAACCCCTGCCTATAACTGATGGGCTCAAGGACTTAAAGTTGTCACTTGCAATCTTTGGAAAATAAGCAAGGACACTTTTTTCTTAGCTCAGGTCTAAATGAAAAAAATATATCTTTCTCATTCAATAAATCCCAATTTCCTCACCTATAAGAAAGTGAAAGTGAAAGTCACTCAGTCGTGTCTGACTCTCTGTGATTCCATGGACTATATAGTCCATGGAATTCTCCAGGCCAGAATACTGCAGTGGGTAGCCATTCTCTTCTCCAGGGGATCTTCCCAACCCAGGGGTCAAACCTAGGTCTCCCGTATTACAGGTAGTGAGCCACCAGGGAAGCCCAAGAATACTGGAGTGGATAGCCTATCCCTTCTCCATCAGATCTTCCCTACCCAGGAATTGCTCTGGGGTCTCCCACATTACAGGCAGATTCTTTACCAGCTGAGCTACCAGGGAAGCCCTCCTCAACTATAAACTAGGTATAAATAAAATAATGTTTCTAAGATTGTATCGAGGAGAAAAAAAACATAAACTCAGTATCATTGCCAATTCGTATTTTAAAAAAAAATTTTAAGGTTTTTTAAAAATATAGACCATATTTAAAGTCTTTATTGAATTTGTTACAGTACTGCTTCTGTTTTGTTTTGGTTTATTTGACTGAGGCATGTGAAATCTTAACTCCCCAACCAGGAATCAAACCCATATCTGCTGCATTGGAAGGCAAAGTCTTAAGCAGTGGACCACCTGGGAAGTCCCTTCAATTCATTTTTCTTGGCTACAAAGAGATCTGTGTTGAGAATTCTAAAGCTCATTGTCATAACTGATCAGTAAATAACATGGACATGGTAGAATTGGGTAGGAGGTTGCCTTTGAGATAACTGACAGTATCACCAATATGAAGCACCATGTCTCACCCAGAGCAAGTTGGTAAATACTGCTAAACTGACCAAATCACTATATCAGTGATACATGCCTAAGAGGGAGGAACACAAAGGAAGCAACTGGAATCTTTGAATACTTTCTAGATATTCCTGAAGCTGTATGCAATTAAGTTAATAAGTTTGTGCCTTAGTTTCCTCAGCTTTAAAATGGAGAAATAATAGTATTTACTTAGCAGTGTCATGAGTAAATATACAGAGAATACTTAGAAACTGCTGGGCACTTAGCATAACATAAAATGTCAGCTACTAGTGACTGACTAGGTGTTTTGAAATCATCAATATCTGGACAATTTGCTAATCTTGATTAAAACAAAATAATGAAATTTAGTATGTGAGAGCCTTTAAAGTTAAGTAGTAAAACCTGGAAGAGAAAATGGTAACCCACTCCAGTATTCTTGCCTGGAAAATTCCATGGACAGAGGCGTCTAATGGGCTTTAGTCCACAGGGTTATAAAGAATCAGACACGACTGACCATGTGCACGCATGCACGCACACACACACACACACAGTAAAACCAGGAGCAGCGACTTTCACATCTAATTTAAATGTGGGCTCTCTCCCCTGATGTTATATCCGCAATAACAAGAATACCTCATTTCACAGGCACTTAAATATTATGCATGAGGAATCACACAGTAAATGGAAACTGATTACAACATAAAGCACCACACATGGTACAACCAGGTCACAGTGTTTTTATTAATATTTAAACATATGTGTTTTCTACCTTTACCTGCTCTAGGCTAGCAGACAAAACCAGTGCCTCATATTATGTATATCACATATTGATACATTAAAATACTTAATAATTGTGACTGTCTATGGCCAATACATCATTTTCTCACTTCATCATCATCTAGTATCACCTGCATTATTAGGATTTTAATGTTCTTAAAATGAAATTACTTAACAATATTAAGTATATATATGGTACTGGACTGTGGAGGAAAGTAGATATTGAGGTCATGGCTGAAGTCTGGTCCAAACCTAACTCTAGGGCTCTCCTTCCATTGATGTTTAAATTCAAAATAGATCGAAACTCTGAACTAATGATGTTTTCATTTCACACCACGCATGTAAAACAGCATCAACTGGGGAGTACTGAACACTTAGTAAGCTTAAATCCAGATCAAGATTCTCATTTTTTGCCACCCTATGAAAATGACGTAATGTCCAAGTTCCCTGCAGAATCAAAAGTAAATAATATCTCATGTACTAATAATATATGAAAAACTCAAACCCATTACTATCAATCTACAAAAGTATAGGTTATAAACAGAGTGAATGAATGAAATCTCCCATTGACCATACACAACTGATAAATCTATAAATTTGTACGCTGTCACCAGTATGTGGGGGTAAAGAATCCGCCTGCCAGTGCAGGAGATGCAAGAGACACGGCTTTGATCGCTTGGTCAGGAAGATCCCCCAGAGGAGGAAATAGCACCCCACTCCAGTGGGGAAATTGTCTGGGAAATTTCATGGGCAGAGGAGCCTGGCAGGTTACAGTCCATGGGTGTCCCAAAGAGTCAGACACAACTAAGCACACATATACACACCAGTATGTTTGTTTTAAGTAAGTTTTCTAAAAAGATTAAAGCTGTGCTATTTCACAAAAGTCAAGGTGTAGGAGAAGAACTACTAGCTTCCAAAAATTGAGGGACCAGCCTCATAACCCTTCAGCAGAAACTATCTGATTGATCTTCTTATCAGATGGGAGGTGCACATAGTAGGTCTCCAGGAAATGTCTATTGAGTAGCTATTAGAATGGCAAATATCTGATTCCTTATACAATTTGCAGTGGTGGTTTAGTCAATAAGCCGTGTCCAACTCTTGCGATCCCATGGACTGTAGCCTGCCAGGCTCCTCTGTCCATGGGATTCTCCAGGCAAGAGTACTGGAGTGGGTTGCCATTTCCTTCTCCAGAGGATCTTTCTGACCCAGGAATCAAACCTGGGTCTCCTGCATTGCAGGCAGACCCTTTACCAACTGAGCCACTTCTAATCGGATATGCTATTCATTTCAAAATATCTCTCCAGTGGTGTTTATAATAAACTGCTCCATTTTCTTTATAGAATGGCTTTCAATTTGAAAACCCAACAAGTCTAAATCTAAGATTTATCATTACAGATGAGTTTCCCTAAACTAGCATAGAAGGAATCAGAACCCATTACTAAATAAGCATTAATTCAACTCTCAGAATAACTTCATTTTCTAAAGAAAAATGAGTTTGCACCTGTACAATAGAAAAAGTAAATACCGTTGAATAAATAAGCAATGAGTAGGGAATATTGATATCATTCATGATGCCCCAAGAAGAAAGAATATGAAAGGAGGGAAGACCAGATAAGTTCACTTCCACAGAACCCCGAGTATGATGTTGATACCAGTTAAGCTAATGGGAGGACTAGAAAGGACAAAAGACTTGGTTATTACAAAGGATCTGTAAGCCTACAGAACCCTGCAGATCCCACAGAATCCACTTGAAAAGTGCCGAGTAGTGAGCCTGTCACTGCACACGCGCCAATGACATATGGCCAGTAGGTTGTTGGTAAATATTTAATACAGTGAAATGCAAGACTCTGATGTTAACCTGCTAGGGTTACAAAGTGGAGCCATGCTGACAAAGCCGGGGCCTGCAGGGGACAGTGGTGCTGTTTTACAGAGCTCCTATCTGCAGACTAAAATTAAAACTCACTCTATTCATATAACACAACTCCCTGTAGGAGATCTCACTAGCTTTTCTCTTTAGTTAAGGCTGTCTTCTATGGTTCAGCAGCTTTAGGGTGGAGGGAAATTACATTGTTGGACCTTCGCATCTGCCCTACATACTCTACAGTAACTTGAGTTGCTGTTTGGTTTTGGAATTCTCAATTCCCCAGTCCAATAGTAGTGTTTACTTTCTGTCAAAGTTGTCGCACTCCCCTTTCACTCTGGTAATGTGAGAAGGACTCTGCACTGACTGGTCCAATGTGAGGCCAGAAGACTGACTAGCAGTCTACTAACTTTTTAAATCAAGGATCTGAATTTTGGATGATTAAAACTACGGCTCAACTGATGTAGAATCCTGAAGAAATTTTGGAGGATAGCATACTTCATTTCATGGTGCTTTGCTTTATTGTGCTTCAGAGATATTACCTTTTTTTTTTTTTTTTTTTTAACAACTTGAAGGTTTGTCGCAACTCAACATTGAGCAATTTACCTATGCCGTTTTTTAACAGCGCTTTCTCACGTCATGTCTCTTTGTCATGTTGGTAATTTTTACAATACTTCAAACCCTCCACCAGCAAAAAGATTATGACTCTCTGGATGTTCAGATGATGGTTAGAATTTTTTTTAGCAATAAAGTATTTTAATTAAGGTACATACACTGCTCTTTTAAATCTAATGCTATTGCACACTTAATAGGCAATCTACTCCAGAATTCCTGCCAGAAGAATTCCATGGACAGAAAAGCCAGGGGGGCTACAGTCCATGGGGTCGCAAAGAGTCAAACGTGACTGAGCACACACACAGGATAAAGTTTTATATTCACTGGGAAATTAGAAACTTCACGTGACTCAGTTTAGTCACTGTTTGCTTTATTGTGGTAATCTGGAACCAAATTCACAGTATCTTCGAGGTATGCCTGGTAGTCAGAAATCCACTAATTTGGAACATTCATCTCTGATTCCAACCACCCAATATTACTTAAACCAAAAACTAAAGGTCATAAGGAAAGAAGCTGGAGAAGGAAAGAAACATTAATGAATATTATTAGCTATTATTTCTGACTGTTTTGTACTAGCCTCACACTAAATGCAGTGTGAATTACTTCCTTTAATCTTCACAATAACTGTGCAGTGGGCATTATTATCTACATTTTATAGAAGAGAAACTGAGACTCAGAAAGCATTATCTGTCCCAGTGGAAAAAGCCCAAAATTAGAACATAAGTTTGTCTGATGAAATTCTATGCTCTTTGTCACCAAACTATGATGACAGAGTCTCTGAAAAGTCCTCTGAAAGGAAGGGTCCTGTGGGATGAATCAGGTGATACAGATGTGAGAAGCGGGCTGAAAGTAAGACAGAGACAGAACTATTTTAACTCTAAAGGGGGAGAAAAAAAAGATTAATCACAATTGAAACTTTGTCTTAATATCAGGGATACAACTGGGGAGTGGAGAACTGTCATGAAGCAGAACTGGCAAAGAAGGAGTGAGTCTCGTGAGATTAGATCATGTCCCAGTGCTGATCCTGTGCTGAGGTCAGTCCAAGAACAAGAGTCCTGAGACCAGATAACAGAAGTCTGTTATTTATCTGGAATCAGCACATACCAAGAAACGAGGTCAAAGTTTAGAACAAGGAGTGAAGGACAAGAGCAGGGATGTGCAAAGCCAAAGGGGGAGAAATGTGGAGAAGTTGGTGCAGCGGCCACGTTCCACTAGTAATGAACTTAGGTTTTTGCTGGACAGGCTGGTTCTACATTTGAAACTGTGCACTTCAGTCCTGCCATAAGGAACATCTTCCAAGATCACTGGAGGGAGTGGCCACATTGTGTGTGCAATTTATCTTTGGACTCAGTCTTTTCCTGTTTCCTAGGTACAATACAGCTTTAAGACACACATAAATGCATTTAGCTGCTCGTCAATGAAGGCTTTTACTTATTATTTATGTCCCTCCTAGTGTCAGACCTTGGCATCTGTCCTGATTTCTTTGCAAGGGAATGCATACCCTGTCTTTCTGTCTGTCTGTCTCTCTCACACTCACACACACACACACACACACACACACACACACACACCTGGACCAGCTAGCCTGGTCAATGTAGTTGTCTTCAGAACCAGTCTGACATATAGTCTCAAGATTTTCACTGGGATCTTAGCTCTGAGCCAACTAGCCCGGCTGCCTGGAGGTCAGGTGACCAAGTCTGTGTTGCATTACTCATTGTCAAAATTTCAGCCAAATGAGGAACATATGTAAAACTTATAGGCATTCTGGCATCACTCTTAATTAGTAACCACGATCTGAGCATTTGTTATTTAAGCTCATTTAATTCCAGCCAGATTACAGCGTGTTGCAATGCTGACTGCTTTCCTGCCTCATCATGCGAGGTTCCATTAGCAGGCTTTGGGGAAGCATGAAAAGTCACATTTAATCAGTTTGCAGAGCAAACTGCCCTAAACTGAAAGTCACGTGAACTCCAGGGACTGCAGCTCTGGCCACAGCGGAACAGCAGGCGGCGCCCTAGGGGAGGAACCACTGGCCAAGGCACCTCGGTGACTGTGGCAGGCCTTTTAAATTTCCCACCATATGTTACATAATAAACATCATTTAAGAACTACATTCTTGTGAGTGTGTATACTTATTCATCCAAGTGATGAGAAGAGAGATAATATTGTTTCCGATAAAAATGGCAGAGTCAGGAAATGCCATCATTGACCTGAGCGGAGAGTAGGATGCCTTCATGAAGATTAATGAATTGTTAAAAATAAAAACAAGTGTCAAATGACAGGTTCAAAGGCTCTCAGTTGGCCATGTGGTTGCATGTTGAAGGGCTTGATGTACTGTGGTCAAACAGTTACAGCTCTTTCTAATAAAATCCAAAATCTTTGAATGCAGAATCTGGCAGGGATTGTCTCTCCACACACACGCAAGGTAGTCTGTGCCAGGGTGCAGAAAATCAGGGGGAGCCTAAGGGGTCAGGAAGGAGAAAGATAGTCTGGAAACTCTCTCTTCTCTTCCTCATCAGGGAAGGAGGTTATTTTAGGATCTTTACCTTTCGAGAATGACCTGGCTGCAAGGTCCATGTTTTGAATGAGGGAAAAAATAAATGGAGACCTGGAGAAGCATGGGATGGAGCTCAAGGGGAGGAGAGGGGCCCTCTAAATGTGGTTGGGAACAGTGTAGTGTCGGTTCCTCTCAGCTCCTACTTGGGAAGTGTGAGCCTTGGATTCTAGTCCTAATTCTGGTCCTGTAGAACTGGGGCCAAGTGCTGGGTTTTACTGAGTATCATTTTCCTTATTGGCCAAATTAGAAATTTGAATGGTATGGCCTTAAAGATATTTTCCAATCAGAATATCTTATTATTATTTTAAATGTTAAAGGCTGATTTCTCAGTAATTGTTAAGTGTTTGAAATAAAGCCCTGTGTGTTTAAACAAATGTCCTCTATTTTAAAGCAGTATGTAAAACGAGCCTTTTTTAAAAAGGCTTCTTAAAACTTGCTTCAGTGAGTCAGTGTGTATTTGAGGGCTTCTTTGTGCTCAGTCCGCTGATAAGAGCTGTTGGAGAGATGAGAGATGTACAAAGTAACTCCTATCCTCAAGGAGCACACAGACCAGCTCAGAGAACACACAGGTACACATGAAGGGATGAGTAAATGAGACGGTGCAGGACAGAGTGGGAAATGGTGAG
>SJYA01002076.1:891461-943172 GCA_006410615.1 Neotragus moschatus
GCACCTCAAAGCAAAATTGATAAAAATTAAGCTATCACTCTCACTTAAACTATGTTGCTGTTTGGTTGCTAAGTCATGTCCGACTCTTTGTGACCGCATAGACTGTAGCCTGCTAAGCTCCTTTGTCCATGGGATTTCCCAGGCAAAAGAACTGGAGTGGGTTGCCATTTCCTCCTCCAGGGGATCTTTCCAACCCAGGGGTGTAACCTGTGTCTCTTGCATTGGCAGGCAGACTGTTTACCACATAATCACCTTAGAAGTCCCACTTACACTATATTACTATACTATACATTGTACCTTATTGTGTTGAAGGCATCTATTTCTTCAGGTTGGGTTCCTAATTCTTTACCATATGACAAACAACATCACAGAGAGTAACAGATCGCAGAGTGAGATTCCCACACCTGTCTTTCACAATGGAACCCACCCTGTCTGCAACTGATGTGGCTCAAAGGGAGCCACCTGATGAGCCGGGCCAAGAAGAGCCTTTCTTAAGAATTTAAAGTTAGGAGGGCAAGTGCTGTGTTTCATTCCTCTTGAAACTGGAGGTACACAGTAAGAGAGTAATAGAAGTTTTGATGAATCAATTGACTAACAAATTATCCAATCTCTAGTGAGTAGTAGACAAACAATGGCAAGTGATGTTACTTACAGCCAGAAAATTCTCACATCTAACTTGGGGCCTTCTCTTGTTTCTTCTGTACTCACCCCAACCCCTTCCTAAAGATACTGCCAGCATAACGAAGACAATTCTGTGTAGAAGAAGAGGCTGCAACAGCACCAGGCCAGGATACCAAGTTTCTGGTTTCATATTGCTATTTACAGGGCATACATACCTTGGCCATATTATTAACCTCTCTAGACGTTTCCCTATGGCTCATAGGGTTCTACTTCCCAGGCTAATGGGAACATTTAATAGTATACAATGTAAGTGGGGCTTCTCTGATGGCTCAGCAAGTAAAGAATCTGCTCGCAATGCCAGAGACCTAGGTTCAATCCCTGTGTCGGGAAGATCCCCTGAAGAAGAAATGGCAACTCATCCTAGTGTTCTTGCCTGGAAGATTCCATGGACAGAGGAACCTGGCAGGCTACAGTTATGGGATTGCAAAGAGCTGCACATGACTTAGCAAGTAAATACACACGCACACACAATATGAATGAACTATTAAGAACTGAATGAATGAAAAGAACTGTGTGAAATGATAAAGAATCAGTTAAAACAGACAAAGCCATTATTCATGCAGCATTTTCAATGATGTGGACATAGAAGGAGGAGATGAGCATAATCAAGAGGAAACAATTATTTTCAGGCACTTTCCAAATCCTCTACCATCTGTGTCTTTTAATTCCTCAACCAACAGGCTTCAACAACCTCAGGCTATATTTCAAGGCATGAGGTTTAACTAACACAAATTCTTCTACATAATGTGTAGGGTTGTGTCTTTGGGGGTAAAAGTCAAGGGGAAAATAGCATAGCTAACCCATCTCTGCAACTCAACCATCTTCTATCAATAGCTACACCTTGGGGCTTTGGGGCAACCCAGGGCTGTGGGCTGGAAGTGTCTTCTCCCCATAAGGGTTGGCATATTGAGCCAGGTGCCCCAGCAGAGGAGAGAGTTCATCTTCTTTAGAAATGTCTAAAATAGACACTTGCCAAAGGCAGGACATTAGGCTGCAAGGTCTGCTGGCCTGTGAATTGTTTTGAGAACTGATGGAAACTGTGTCTCCAAAGGTCACGTTAGCAGAGAAAGAGGGGTTGTTTATTCTTATTGGCCTAAGTTCCAAAAGAATCTAGAAAGTCACAGCAAGGTTAAACAGAAAACTGAGGAACCTAGTGATAGGGCTTCCTGAGTGGCTCTAGTGGTAAAGAACCTACCCACCAATGCAGAACACTTAAGAGATGTGGGTTTGATCCCTGGGTCAGGAAGATCCCCTGGAGAAGGGAATGGCAACCCACTCCAGTATTCTTTCCTGGAGAACCCCATGGGCAGAAGAACCTGGTGGGCTTCAGTCCACAGGGTCGCAAAATCTGACGCAACTGAAGTGACTTAGCACACATGCGATAAAGGCAAACCAACACTCATATCCCACCCCTGAAACTGAGAGATTTAGATCCCAGGCTGCTGCTGCTGCTGCTAAGTCACTTCAGTTGTGTCTGACTCTGTGCGACCCCATAGACAGCAGCCCACCAGGCTCCCTCATCCCTGGGATTCTCCAGGCAAGAACACTGGAGTGGGTTGCCATTTCCTTCTCCAACGCATGAAAGTGAAAAGTGAAAATGAAGTCGCTCAGTCATGTCTGACTCTTAGCGATCCCACAGACTGCAGCCCACCAGGATCCTCTGTCCATGGGATTTTCCAGGCAAGAGTACTGGAGTGGGGTGCCATTAAGCCCACCACTATTAACCTGGGGTCCTTAGGCAAGTAATTTAGGGTCTGTGGACCTCTGTTATTTCCTACATAAAATATAGGTTGCAGGGATATTGGATGTAGGGATAAGCAGAAGTAGACTCTGGCTAACTTAAGTATAAAAGAAATTCACTGGAAAGACTCAGGTGGCTCACAGAATTGAGAGAGGTTCTTGGGAATCAGGCCAGGAAAGAACAGACACCGGAGAGGCTCTTGGGACCTTGGGGGTAGGAACTCCCACACAGCCTAACCAGGACACTCATGCCAGAGCACATGAGCACCCCACCTTTTTCCTTCCTCTTCCTCTTCTTCCTTTCCCTCCTCCTTTTTTGAAGTCTTCCTATGTAAATCACTTCATACACTTTTAAGAGATAGAACACAGTAACCTAATTTATCATTCTGCTTCCCACTGCTAGGTGAAAGCAAGAGTAAGTCCAATTAAATCTGCACACGACAGAGGAAAGATCAATTCCTAAAAGGAAACAGGGCTGTTGTGATCAATAAGGTAGACTTAGGGTAACTCCAAATCCATAAGAGTCTACTTCAACAAGTGTTAAGTTCTGTATGGCAGTAATATCATGGAGGTCCATTTCGCCTTCCTTCCACTGTAAAAGAATTCTGATGGAGGAAACTGAAAACACAATGGGGATATATACAAGTATATAGGGATATACAAGTATATAGGCAAATGGCAGCTCCCCCAAGGATCTGATTTAGTGCCTCTTGGGTGGGCCTGTGAATGTGTATTTGGGAAAATTCTGGTTGCTCAAGAGATTTTGATGCCAGATCCGGTTTGGAAACCACTACTGTCCTGTTTATTAGGAGAAGACAGAGACAGAGATAAGCTATATGAAAATTCCCAGGTGAGGATATATAGGTCAATCGCTCTATCGATCTATCTGTCTGTCTATGCCAAACACCCGACACCATAGTTCGCAGATATCACAGTCCCCTACCCACTTTCTCTACCTGCCACGCTAGGCTTGGGGACAAGAGAGAGGAGTATCACACAGTACCACAGTACAGTTGAGCCCCAGCAAAAAAAAAGCAAATACTCTCCCCCTCTCCTTTATTAGAAACACTGGATTTAGCACTCCTCCTCCCTCCCGCTGCGCTCACTGCTCCCCCTCCCCACCTCATATGCCATATGTTTTTAATCATGCCCCCACGGTTTTTCTTCCTGCAATGTCCTGGGCAAATTAAACTTGAAAAACAGAAATTTGAGAACTTGGAGCAAACATGGAAACTCGTGACAATGGTGGTAATCAGCAGCAACCAGGCTGAATTCTCCAGCCTCCAGGCAGGCAAGGAGGTGGTGTGGGGCCGCAGTATAACTAAATCTATAGGACACAGACTTAATGGTGAAAAGGGTCAGTTGCGATCCTTGTGACTTTTCTTAAAAATCGTTTCCTCACAGGCTTGTGAAAGCCCATTCTGGAATAAACTCTTAGAGAATATCTAGCTTAGATTTGGGGATTTTCTTTTTTTCAATGTCTTTTTTTAAAAATCCTTAAATTCCAATTACTACATTTTTAGAAAGTTTATTAAATCTTCACACTGCCTCCAAAATATTGAGTGATTGTAATCATATTTATTTTTTGATGGAAGGTACCTCATAACTTTCGTCAGATTTTCACAAAGATTTCAAAAGCACAAAATCCAGTCCAACTCACTCACCTGAAAGACTATAAATGTCATGGCTAAAGTCTTTAAATCTTTAGGTCAGAGAGATCTGCTTCAATTCCTTTCCCCACCCCTTCCAAGACATGAGACCCGAGGCAAATTACTTCTGAATCTGTTTCCACAGCCACTTGTGGAAATAATAATACCTAGTTCATAACATTGTCTTACAAATCAGATGAATTAAAACTATAAAGTGATTGGGAACTTCCTTGGCAGTCCAGTGGTTCAGACTCTGCGTTTCTATTTCAGGGAGCATGGGTTCAACCTCTAGTCAGGGAACAAAGATCCCTCATGCCATGTAGCACAGTCAAATATTAATGTGTGTGTGTGTGTGTGTGTGTGTATGTGTGTAAAGTGATTGCACAGTACCTGGCTAACTTAGTCCATTCAGGCTGCTATAACACAGTACCACAGATGAGGTGGCTTATAAACAACAGAAACTTACTTCTCACAGTCCTAGAGGTTGGGTAGTCCAAGGTTATGACACTAATAGATTTAGTGTCTCATGAGAACCTATTTCCTGATTCATAGATGGCTGTTTTTTTAATAACTCTTCACGTGGTAGAAGGGACAATAGGATTCCCTGGGTGTCTCCTTCATAAGGGCACTAATCCCACACACAAGGGCTCTGCCGTTAAGACCCCTCAAAGGCTTCACCTCAAAATATCACCACATAGGACATTAGATTTCAACAAATTAATTTGAGGGAGCCACAAACATTCAGTTATAGCAACAGCGTGCCATGAATATTAGATTTTATTCTTGTTCTTACTATTATGTATAATAATAACATTATTATTAATGATAGATGGAGAGCTTGAAAGCCAAAGGTGCTCAGTATCATCAAGTGATCATAGCGTCAGAACATGAAGGCAGGTCTTATTGCCAGTAAAATGGAAACAGATGCCTAATTTTACTCAGCTGATTGGGATCCCCTGGATAAGAAGGGAAAGAAGTTGTAATATCAGAAGAAACATATTTGCAGCATGGCCCATTTCACATGTAATAGATTTTGCGTCTCTTACAGATGAATTTGACTAAAGCAGGAACTAATGATATTCACAGACTCACAAAGATTCATGGGACTTTAGAAATTGTTAATCCTCCACACTTCATTTCACAGATGGGAAACTATGGTTTAGACAGGTCAGGCAACTAAGACACCAAGGTCACTGGGGAATAAGCTAAGAGACCAGTTTATAGCAACCAAAATGATCAACCTGAGTCCCTGTTGCATTGTCTATGACTCTGCCTGAGTTTCAGAAGAACTGAGCGCTGCAATATATACTAAATGTTCCTTCTCAGAATATTATCACGTATAAGCCGTGTGAACACAGAAACTGTGCAGTCAGACAGATCAGGTCTGTGTCCTTAGAGAACTTACACTCCAGAAAAGAAGATACACACTAAGCAACAAATCACAAAATGGTGCTTTAATAAGTGCTGAAATAGCTGGGTGGGTCTAAACACACTTGCCTCACACACAGGGTTAGCGTGAGCAGTCCATGCGCTGATACATGGTGGGCACACAACAGAGTCTGGGCTTCACGCTCATCAGCTATTGTATGAACGCAGCAGCTTCCATTTCCTACCTTGTTTGCCGGCTACTATTTTATGTGTCAAATGCCTCAAGTCAAGAAATTTTATCTCACAAAAGTGAGTTGGTTTTGCCTCCAGTTTGGCAGAGGTCACCAGGACTTTCATTTTTTTTTTTCACAGATATCGCTGAAACACTTTCATGCTTTAGAGTTCTTTAGTGATCTTCTCTAGATTTTATTCATTTCCCCCCTAGTTCTGAGAAAGCGTGTCCTTTGACAGGGGAAATCATGAGTGACTTTAAATGAAATGGCTTAAAAAAAAAATTTAAACAGAGAAGGATGTTTCTTTTTCTTCACTATTTAAAGAGCTGGGGCAGAGGGCAATGGTCCAGGAGGTTCCTTTTTTTTTTTTTTTTTCCAGTTTTGGCCTAAAAGCCCAGGACTCTCTGAAGTTAAATTTTATCCACACTGTATCTCTAGCAGCCTGGCTAAAGTGCAGCCATGGCTCTATTCAACTTTCAACCATCTCCCAGCATCTCCATTCCACTCTCAGCTCGACACTGACACTGAGTCTTCCTCTTATGCCTCTCTTGTGAAATATCCCTGCCCTGTTCAAACCCCCACAGCCACCCCCTACCTATCTTCCTATTACTGAAGGATCAAGTCGAACTTGTGCAGACTTTCTAATCCCAGCCCTGCCTTGCACTCTTGTGTGGCCTTGGGCTGGCTCCTAATTGTTACAAGCCTATTCTGTATGCATATACAAGAGACAAATACCTACTCCAGAGGGTGACTGCATGATTAAATAAAATGCCAAGAAATGGTTGGCAGGCTGCATTCAGGTGTGAAGACATAATTACCTGAGCTCTGGCCAGTGATGGGGGTTTTCTGAGGGTGTGAGCCTAGTAGGAAACCTCAGGACTCCCTAAGGCAAGTGAGAGAAAGGACAGGAGCAAGATGTGGAGCCCATGGCCCGCTGCAGCGACAGCAACTCTTTCTACATCAGTTCTAGGTAATGGGGTTCCATGGACCCTTTTGCGTTAAAAAAATAATTTTAGATTTACACTTAGTTGGAAAATGAGAAAGCTCACCAACTGTGAAGGTAGAGGAAAGAGCGTGCCCACGACTTTCCTCACTTCTGACACCCCCTGCAAATTCAGAGGGTTCTCAAAACCAGCCTCAGGTATTGATACAATTCACTTGAAGGACTCATAGGACACTCAGAAAGTAGTGACATAGTTTGTTCAGTTATAGTTTGCTGCAGCTACTGGATATCGATTAAAAATCAGCCAAGGTAATAGGTGCACAGGGCTGAGTCCAGGGGGATTTCAAACACAACGCTTGAAACCGTCCCCTCCGGTGGAGTCAGGACAGAGTTACTTCCCTGGCACCGTTATGTGACAATACTCACAGAACAGTGTCAACCTGGAGGCTCTATCTGCGCCTTGGTAGCCAGTTTTTACTGAAAGTCCATCACATGTAGGGGGCTTCCCCAGTGACTCAGAGGTAAAGAATCTGCCTGCCAATGCAGGAGACCCAGGAGACATGGGTTCGATTCCTGGATCGGGAAGATCCCCTGGAGGAGGAAATGATAAGCCATTCATGCATTCTTGTACTGGATAATCTCAAAAACAGAGGAGCCTGGCAGGCTAAAGTCTATGGGCTTGCAGATTTAGACATGACTGAGCAAGCACACATTACATGCAGACATGATTTTTTTTTAATTTAAAAATTGTATTTATTTCTGGCTGTGCTGGCTCTTCGTTGCTGCACACAGGCTTTCTTTAGTTGCAGCAAGTGGGGGCTACTCTNGAGGAGCCTGACAGGCTAAAGTCTATGGGCTTGCAGATTTAGACATGACTGAGCAAGCACACATTACATGCAGACATGATTTTTTTTTAATTTAAAAATTGTATTTATTTCTGGCTGTGCTGGCTCTTCGTTGCTGCACACAGGCTTTCTTTAGTTGCAGCAAGTGGGGGCTACTCTGTAGTTGTGGTGCATGAGCTTCTCATTATGGTGCCTTCTCCTGTTACGGCTTGTGAGCTCCAGAGCATGTGGTTAGTAGTTGGATTGCATGGGCTTAGTTGCTCTACAGTATGCGGAATATTCCTGGACCAGGGATTGAACCTGTGTCCCTTGCATTGTCAGGTGGATTCTTAACCACCAGACCACCAGGGAAGTGCATGTTTAGGCATGGTTAATTCCTTGTATAGTGGATCTCAGTCTCCAGTCCTTCTGGAGATAGGCTGTACCATGTGACTCAAAGCCTGTACCCTGAATCTCTTTGCTAGACTATCCAGTGTGACCCAAGGTCCCCGGGAAAATAAAGACATTCCTATCATGCATGACATTCCAAGGCTACCTCTCAGAAGCTGAGGATAAGGCTAGACTTCTCTTTGAGCAAGTTTAAATTCTTTGCTACACAGAAACCTCCTCTCAAATGCACACTCTAGCTAAGTCACTCATGATCTGCTCCACCTGGATCTTTTATTCATTCCCCCACATGGAATTCTCTATCTCCTTCTCTCTCTTTACTCTTAGTTGAAGACCTATCTCAAATAATACAACCCCCACTATAGCTACCGGTCCATATTGTTCTTTTACTTTTTGTACTGCAGTGATGAATTCTATCTAAATCCTTTCTGCCACATGATCTCAACAAACATTTATTATATAGACAATGTTCAAGGAGAAAAAGAAGAGAGGGAGTGATGACTGATATATTGATCTCAAATTTAAGGGAGTTTAACATGTAATTGGGCAAGTAAGTTCTCTTCATCCATTTAATCAACGAATATTTATTGAATATCTACCCTGTACCAGGATTCAAACTAGTTGTCAGAATACATAATTAACTAGAACTATAGAACAAGAAAAGTAAGACCCAGTGAGAGAGAATGTGAATGATATGGTCAGACTCTAGTGGATCTTGGCATCACATTAAGGAATTAAGCTTTATTCTAGAGTCCTATGTTTTCTGCATGCTGAAATATTTACCCTAATATGATTTTAGATGTTATATTAATAGCTCTTTTAAACAGTTAGTGCTTAAATTACTTAGTTTAATGATTCTCATATAAAATTGTTATGTGACCAGCATATTCCAACCTGTGGTTTTAGTTATTATTGCTTAGAACAAGGAAAATTAAAGAGTCATTTTACATTATTTAACAACCACTGTGGCCATATTTGCTTCACCTCAGCTGAATCAGATCTGAATGTAGATAATCTGAAGCTGTGACTAAAATCAGGTAATCAAGACTAGAATAGCTGGAATTTGGGCATTACTGCTATAGTAATTGGAATAGTATGCTCAGATGTGGCTCTGAAGAAAGTCTCCAAGAGAGCACGATGGAAAACAGATCAGACTGGGATTGAGCTAGAGACCACTGAAGATAATTTTGGAAGAGTTCTGGTGAGATACGAGGAATACGTGAATTAGACAGAGGAGTAAGGTTAGAGAGGAGGGGACACATCTTTAGTAACTTTAGGATTTGGAGGATGAACAGAAAGAAGAGTTGAGAATGAGAGGAAAGCTTAGGATGACTTTCAGGTTTCTAGCTTGTGTGATTCAAATGATAATGGTGATAACCAAGATAGAATGGATAGAGAGACAAAGAGATTTGGAGGCAGAGAAAATGAATTTGCTGAGAAGGTACTATGAGTCCTCAGTATATTTAAATTTATGGAATACCATCTCATTGTTTCATGTGCATACGTTTTCTGTCCAATGAAAATTTAATCAACACAAGAAATAAGTGATATTCCTTTTTTATATATGCCAGAGAAATGTTTAGTAGAAGAGCACCAGCTTTATACTGGAAGGCTCTGAGTGTCCCAGTACCAATTAAGTGTGTGATCCAAACTAAATTGTTTAATCTGAGTCTGTTTTCACATCTCCACAATGAGATAATAATAAGGACACCTGCACAAGCAAAGTAAAGAGCTACATGATTTCTAATTAGGTGGGGATTGGGAGGTGGTCTTATGCTGAGTAAGAATTTCTTCTTGAATTGTCTTGAATCACTCAAAATACCAGTAGTGAGAATCTGTCTGTGATGGGACCAAGTTCTATAACCAAATGTATATTTCTGTCCCAATCTAACCATCAAAAAGTAAAGCTGCCTAGTGACTATATCCAGATATCAAAAGGAAACAGATGTTTCTCTACTTAATTCCACATTCTTCATCCTTGAGAAAAACAAGGCTCCATACCTCAAGTTTACTTGCCAAGTCAGAGGACTTTCTCTCCTTCCTCTCCCTCAGTCACCTAAAGCAATGCCCAAGACTGGTTCTGATCTTTATTATGTATTTTAATGCCTAACTGCTGGATAATTCACTAATACAAAAAAGTCAGGCTCTCCAAGTGTAAAATAAAATCCTCCCAGGCACAATTTAAACAGTGTGTTTCCAATGTGGGGAAAATGTCAGTAAAAGGCTTCCTGGTGCCTCTTTGTGGGAAGACAGAAGGAAAAGTTCAGACTACCCAGAGAGAAGAGCAAGGATTCACTATGCATGCTTCATTTAGTCAGTCAAAGACCTGAGGGTTAGAGAAGCCAAGTCATTGCCAGTTGCCAGGTAACCCTGCAGATCCGTGGTCCATCCTTCTACAACTGACCTTAGTGGATTACATTAACAGGTTCTCTCACCTTCTGGCTTTCGTTTGGGTCCAGCCAATGGGAATCTATTATTAAACTCTGCTCAAATTGTCCAATCTCTGTGCAGTGTCTGTTTCCTGCTGAGACCAGACTGATACACTGAACTCAGGAATTAAATAAGGCTCAGGATGTGACATACCCTCAACACAGTTTCCTTTTGCCAGAGTATCTGAAATCCCCACACTGCTAAATCCTTCCGATCATAGAAAGCAGCACTGTCCCAAAGAACTCTCTGAAATGATGGAAATGTTTCATTCGGTGCTGTACAAATATGTAGCCACTAGCCATATGCAGCTATTGAAATTTTGAAATATGGCCAGTGCAGCCAAGGAACTGAATTTAAATTTTTATTTAATTTTAATCAAGAAAAATTTAAATAGCCACATATGATTAGTGGCTATTATGTTGGACAGTGAAGCTCTAGAGAAAATGCAACTATTATTTCGAAAGAATCCTACCTTAACTTCTTGCTGCTTTTTAAGTGTTTATTGCTAGTATATCAGGTTACCTGTAATAATAAAGTCAAGGGCAGGGGCAAAGGGATCAGTCCTTATTTCTTCTCATATCTATTTTCTTCATCTTTCTCACTCAGTCATGTCCAACTCTTTGCAACCCCATGGACTGGAGTCTGCCAGGCTCTTCTGTCCATGGGATTTCCCAGGCAAGAGTACTGAAGTGGGTTGCCATCTCCTCTTCAGGGCATCTTCCTGACCCAAGGGTCTGCGTTGGCAGATGGATTCTTTACCACTGAACCATCTGGGAAGCCCTCTTCATCTTTATCTTCCAAGATTAAAACCCCAAACTGCTCAAACCAGAATGGGCTGCTCTGTTTGCTGTGCTGGTTTATCAAATACTTCATCACCAATATCAGCTCCAGCTTTTACAAACTTACTTTCTTCTTTCTGACTGTAGACATAAGGTCTTCATAGACACAAGACCTGAATCAAAGTCTTCATTGTTCCACTTTCTTTGCTTGACCACCCTTCAGTCGCTTATCTACTTCACCTACAGTTGCTCCGTAAGAGGCTCCCAGATTTTTGTCTCTAGCCAAGAACTCTCTAGATGCACTCACTAGTCCTTTGGTATTCTTTCAACAAACACTGTTAAGTATGTGATATATATTTGGCTTTTAATAATAATTAGTCCAGCTTAATAACAGTAACATCAACAACAATAATGGCTAACATTTACTTAGTATTTTCATGTGTCAGCCATCATTCAATAGCTTTACCTGTATAATTCATTTAATTTTCACACAATACTGCTAACTAAGGACTATTACCTTCCCCATTTAAAGCTAAATAAACAGGTAGTTGCCTGAGCCACACAGCTAGTGGATAATAGAGTCAGCATTTAATGCAGATAGTTAGGCTCTAGAATTGCCCCTCTTTTATTTGTTCTATTGCCAATGACCATAGTCCTGGAATAGCAAGTCACAAGAGTCTCCCATCTATTTCTTCTTAGAAACTATGCACTAGTATCCCTTTTACTAGGCATATTCACAATGTTTCCAAATCCAGAGGCTAGAATCCTTTTTATAATTTTCGAGAAGTCATAATACCTGAATCAAGCTTACATGGAAGGGTTTTTCTTTTTCCTAAAATCATTGGTGATAAATATTACTAATGTGGATCAGTCATTCCCTTAAGCTCAGAAAATAGTATTTGTGTTAGGGGAAGCACACTGATTGAAACCACCCACCCTGGCCAGGCACCATAGTAACCATTTGCATGAGTTGTTTTATGACAGGAGATCCTGATAAGGAATACAGAACTAATAACCTACCACCAACCAGAAGCATTCGGGAAAGGTCAAAAGGAAACACCGTGCGGCCATCCACTTCCCAGAATCCCTCTTACTAGCATCCATCTTGGCTGAGCAATGCGTGCTCCACCAGGAAAGACTCTGAATTAGAATGATTGGCCAAAGACCACCTGGAAACTAATCCCATCACCATAAAACCTGAGACTGCGAGCCACGCGGCAGAGCAGTCCTCCTGGGTTCCCTTCCCCTACTGCTCTCCACCCAGGCGCCCTTTCCCAATAAAATCTCTTGCTTTGTCAGCAGATGTGTCTCCTCGGACAATTCATTTCCGAGTGTTAGACAAGAGCCCAGTTTTGGGCCCTGGAAGGGGTCCCCCTTCCTGCAACATCCGGATGGGGGCCATCAGACATTATTAAGACAGAGTATTGTGGTAATAATACCATCCTCCCCACCCTGGAAGGCAGTTTGCTATGATGTATAAAAAGTTGTAAAAATATTCATACTCTGTGACTTGGCAATTCAATTCTAGAAATATATTCTGGGGAAATAATCAGAGAAATGTGCAAATATCTATAAACAAGGATGTTCATCTGCAGCACAATTTATAATAATGTCAAACTTGAAACAAATGTGTAGCAAAAGGAAATTAAATAATTTTGTATCCATAAATTGTGCATTAGGCAGTGATTAAAAATGAATCTATGTATATATTCTTAAAGAAAATAATCATAATTTATTTTAAAAATAGTTTGAAGAGTCTATATAGTATAATCACATATTTTTGTTTAAAGATTTATACATATGCATAAGAGAATTTTAAAAATCGGAAAGCATGTATATCAAATGTTATTTCCAGATTGTAGTGTAGATGGGTGATTTTTATACTCTTCCCATTTCTTATCAGTATTTCTAATGTTACTTCAATAAATAATTCAGTTCAGTTCAGTCCCTCAGTCGTGTCCGACTCTTTGCAACCCCATGAATCACAACCAGGCCTCCCTGTCCATCATCAACTCCTGGAGTTTGCTCAAACTCATGTCCATCGAGTTGGTGATGCCATCCAGCCATCTCATCCTCTGTCGTCCCCTTCTCCTCCTGCCCTCAATCCCTCCCAGCATCAGGGTCTTTTTCCAATGAGTCAACTCTTTGCATGAGGCGGCCAAATTAGTATACCTCAATTAACAATTACTATTTTTCTGAATAAAAAGTCACTAATTTCCTCAATAAAATACTTATTAAATTTTCTACTGAAGTCAAGGCAGAAGTATGTTAGGGCACTCTTGTTTCTAAAGGTCATGGTTCCATAGAAATCAAAAACAAGTCTGTCCATTGTAGATTTAAAGCCGTCAATTCCATAATAGATTTCTATTTAAATCATCAGGGTCTAATTTATGGAACTCTTTCATTGTTTTTTCCCTTAATTAAAATTTGATAAAGGACGGCCAGCCAGCTGTTCCCTAATTGGATGTATGATAAGGGAAACAAACACATATAAATAAATAAAAATAACTGGAATGCAGATATCTGTTCTGGTATTTCCTGGAGATAAGATCTCAGAAAGGGTTATTTAATCTTTTCTAACCTCAAATCTTTTCCCTGTATGAGATGAAAATAATAAGTAATTTGAATAAATTTAATATTGAAATAAGACATGTATTGAAGAGGCATTCTGTAAATTTAAAGTGTTACATAAACAATACCCAGCAATGGGTAATGATCATATTGGTTTGTTTTTCTCTGCCACTAACTTATTCTGAGACCTTGAGCAAGTCACTTAACCTTAAGGACCATCAGGTTCTTCATCCTTAAAACAAGGTTTTAAATGGGGGTGACTTCTTGAGTTGTTTTCGACTCTGTCATTCTGTGATTCTACTGGCCTGTTTGGAGTCATGACAGTTTCTTCCAGAGGCCTGGAAAATGATATGGAAATTGAACTTATAGAGTTTGGCAGGAAACATGAAGCTGACTTCAGTGCTGATGCGACAGTGGGTAGGATGCCTTCAGAAGGCACGCTCTGTCCCAGTGTCCTCTGAATCATTTCCTCTCCAAGTGAGGGCAAAGATGAAGAGTAAAGAAATTCTGCAGTGACTGTACACGTGGAGACCAACTCACTGTTCATCCCCAAGGAACTTCACGGAGAAAGCCGTGCCCACAGGGTGAGCTCTGACCCCTCAAAGAAGGCTGCCTGTACCTTTCCCAAAGGCTCTGGCTGACTCTCCTGCTCTGCCCAACTTGGAAAGCCCTATGGTGAAACTGAGTAGTAATGACTTTTTAAATGTATTTATGGGGGCAAAAAAAAAAAAAAAGTGCATGAGAACACTGAGGAGAAGAGTTCTTCTGACCAGAGGATATGTTACTTACACAAAATAACTTCTGGAAAGTAATGCCATTTTCTTCCCTTGTGAAAGGTATAAAAATGTCCACAAGAATGGAATTCAAAGAAGGAAAGGTATTTTAGTGATCAGTTGACTCAGCTCAGCCTGCTATAAAGGTAGAAACCAAGACTAAGTGGGAGGAANCACAAAATAACTTCTGGAAAGTAATGCCATTTTCTTCCCTTGTGAAAGGTATAAAAATGTCCACAAGAATGGAATTCAAAGAAGGAAAGGTATTTTAGTGATCAGTTGACTCAGCTCAGCCTGCTATAAAGGTAGAAACCAAGACTAAGTGGGAGGAAGGGGGAGCAATAAGGAAAATGGTTTTCTCAATACCTATGGTATTCTGTTGTGAACAAGACCTTAGTCAAATTCTATCATGTGTGTGAATATATATATATATACACACATACATATGTATATACATATTTCATAGATATATACATATATAAATATTTCAGTGGGTATGATACGGAGGTATGTAGATAGATTTTGTAATACCGAACCATAAAATAGATATAATTAACCATCTGTTTATTCAACAAAGAACCAGAGGTTAAGCTGGATTGAGTGACTTCTCAAGGTCACAAATCTAATTAGTGGCAGAACTTGGGCCTTTGTCCTTGATGATCAAAATCAGAGGAAAGCCAAAAAAAAAAAAATTTTTTTTTCCAGCTTAGAACATCCGGCCCAGGGATGAGTAAGCAGAGGCTAGGTACTTTTTTAACTTCCTAAAGATATAACAACTTGGATGCCTCTAAGTATCAGCCAGTTATTCCTTTATAGTCTTGCTTTCTATCCTGGCCACTGGCAAAGTGGCATTATTATCCTGTGAGTCATCATGCTAATAAATAAATCTAATTTGAAGATACCCCGTGTTCACTTTCTGGCATGATCTAACTCTCCTCGCTTCTTCCCATCCCTTTCCTCTCCCAGCAACAGTCCCTGGTGTCTAAGAACAAAATGTCACTGAAGGAGTTGCAAGAAATAAAGAGAGGACAGTAAGATCCTAAAATATTGCAAAACCATGACTTTGAAAAGGCAGATTTAGAGCTGTCTGAGACAACTTAGGGAAGGAGTGCCTTTGATAACAGAACAAATACAGAATGAATATGGCCAAGGATATACTAGACTTTGCAAAGAGGCTGTCTTCTGAAAATTACTGGGAGTGGTCAAGAAGGAATGTAGAGGGGGGTGGTCAGGATACTAGTCCATGTTTTTTTCAGCACCTCATCTAAGCTCCCAAAGTAATTTCTACCTTGGTTTGTGATTTTATTTATCTTTCTCCATTTTGGTCATTTTTTTTTCATATCTGTATCTTCAAGGTCAAGGATTATTGATTAAAAAGATAATAGTCAGGTCCTATTCCAGAGCTAGGCATCGGGAACCCTCTTATAATATTTGCTTACTGCAAAAATAAGGTTTATGAGAGTAGGGGGAGTAAAGAGAGGTGACTGAATAGTTTCTATCCTTGTAGCATTCCTTCCTTCAGGGAAGTGAAGAGACCTCCAAGGCTACAACAATTCTCACTTCAGAAGATTCAGGCCCATACTGGCTCCAGGGATGTGAACTCTCCAAGGGCTCACTCACTCTCCAGGCCTCCTGGCTCAGGTAAACATATGTGTAACCTAAGCCAGACCAATCAGGGTTGTCTTGGTACATTTCACAGTTACCATCAGGACAGTTGTTCTTTCTTTTCCTGACTTCATGCNAGGGATGTGAACTCTCCAAGGGCTCACTCACTCTCCAGGCCTCCTGGCTCAGGTAAACATATGTGTAACATAAGCCAGACCAATCAGGGTTGTCTTGGTACATTTCACAATTACCATCAGGACAGTTGTTCTTTCTTTTCCTGACTTCATGCACTGCAAAGATCAGGTGACTTGCAACTATTATGAGGCTAATAGTAGAGAGGGAGAAATTAGCTAAATGTCTTCTGCTAATGAGAGAGGGAGAACATGAGAGAGGGTCTTGCTGCAATCTTACAAATACTTCAATGCAACTCTACACGAATATCCATCTATGTTTTGTTTTTCCAATTATATAAGCCAATAAATTCTCTTAGCATTTGAGCTGAGTTTCTCTCACTGGCAACCAAAAGAGAACTGGTCAAGACAATAATTCACACAGGTTCATACAATCCCTTTCCAAATTTTAGATTTGTCATCCCATTCAGAGATAAATGGAAAGGAGGGGTTATTATCTCATAAAAACTCTATCTAAAGGNTGAGCTGAGTTTCTCTCACTGGCAACCAAAAGAGAACTGGTCAAGACAATAATTCACACAGGTTCATACAATCCCTTTCCAAATTTTAGATTTGTCATCCCATTCAGAGATAAATGGAAAGGAGGGGTTATTATCTCATAAAAACTCTATCTAAAGGAACCAACTAAAGATCTCATGGATGATCTATGTTAAAGAAAAATCATAAATGTGTTGATAATAGTTTTCTAGAGCCCTGAGAAGAGTCTCAGCAAAAGCAATAACAGAATATTTTCTATCCAAGTTTCAAGTGATGTCATTTACATACTTAACCTCTAATCTGTTCTCCTAGCTACTGGGAANGCAAAAGCAATAACAGAATATTTTCTATCCAAGTTTCAAGTGATGTCATTTACATACTTAACCTCTAATCTGTTCTCCTAGCTACTGGGAAGTTCATACGCAGTGGAAAGATTACCGGAAGTGGACTCAGAAGACCTGGGATCTATCATCTACTACACTGTACCTCACTATGCCTCCAGATAAAGACACATTAATCCTTTCATGACTCCCACTGCATGTTGCTAACAAAGGGGTAGCTATTTCATGGTTTGTAGGAGTTAATTGAAATTATAAATAAATATGAAAGTATTGTCTAGTGTCAGTAAACATTTTGTGTGCATATACCTATTATAGCTATTGAATTATGAAAGCATTTACTGAATGCCTACTATGACCCAGGGTATATTTTAGATGCTCCAGTAAAGTAGTAATCAAATCAAGGCCTCCACCCTTGTGATGCTCACATACTAATGGGGAAGAAAGACAATAAGAAAAATAATATGATATGATATCAGAAAATGGTAAGTGCCATGAAGAAAAATAAAGCAGAGTGAAAAAGTACCACTTTACCTAAAGAGGTCACGGGAGACATTACTAAAAAGGTGATTCAAGCAGAGACCTAGATGAAGTGATAGATATATAATATATCTCTCTAGGATAGAACATCCCACTGACAAATTTGAAGACAAGGAAAGAGGCCTCTGTGACTGGGAAAACAAGAGAAAAGGGTAGGAAATGGCACCTGTGTCTGATTTTTTAAAAATAAATATCCTGCTACTCATCTGTTTGCTATATTCAATTGTACGCTCCTAGAAAGAAGGGGCAGCATCGTCTGAATCCACATTTCCACTGCCTAGCATAATATCAACAAAGGATAGATGTGAAAATGCTCAGTAAATGTTTGTGATAAAGTATGCATGTATAAATGAATTAGTGGGATCTCAATAAATTATTTTTCAGATTTGAATCTGAAGGATACATCTGTCTAGGCCAGAGTGACATCCTTAAACACTCATAACTACAGAAGCAATACCACAGGAATTATAGTCAGTGTTGTGCTTTGGTGCTCTTCATTCAAATGAGATCACTTCTGTGAAAGGTACTGAGTTGCTACAGAATTGCTACTGGGAATATTTAAGTGAGAGTCACTCAGTTATGTCCAGCTCTTTGTGACTCTATGGACTGTACCCTGCCAGGCTCCTCTCTCTGTGGAATTTTCCAGGCAAGCCTACTGGAGTGAGTAGCCTTTCCCTTCTCCAGGGGATCTTCCCAACCCAGTGATCAAACCCAGGTCTGCCACATTGCAGGAGGATTCTTTACCATCTGAGCTACCTGTAGTCTGTGATTAATTTAATTTGCTAAATATGCTAAGAATGTTATGGCTTCTGTGAAACTGAGCTATGTTAAAGGAAAGAGAAAACATAAGTAATAGCAGAATATGAAGTGAGGTAAATCCGTAAGAGCTGGTCTACACAAAGTTATCCCTGTTGAAAGAGAAAAATGATAATTACACAAACAACTCCTTTGTCACCGATATGACCCAAGCAAATAGTCATTTGTCTGATTCTCTCATTTCATCTAGATACCACCCAAAGATGTTTTTCTAGACATTCTTGGGAACGGATATTTTTAAAATATTTTAATACACTTTGAAGTTTTCAATAATGTTTTAGTTAAATCTCAAAATATTCTTTAAGCAAGATTTGTTCAGAGAGGCTATATGACATGACTAAGGTTACAAGTCAGGAAAGAAGTTCAACTCAAGTCTTATAAGTCCTAATCTACTGGGTTTTTTTTCCATTCGAGAAGGATTCAATCAATAATATGAATTGAAGAAGCATCTGTACTAAAGCAAATGTGAAATTTAACATTCTTAAATGTAATTATTTAAAAATACCTGAGGTAGGATTATTTTAAGTAGGAGACATAATCATCTTAATTTCATAATATTGAACTAGCCATGAAAAATGTAAATATTATGCTCAAAATATAACAATTTTTGCTATTTAGAATTTTATCAGAATAGAATAAAATCCAATTTTAGTTAACTTTAAGCATTTATTTTCCTTGCTAAGCTATACGTTCATGAATTTACATGTTACCTAAACAATAGAGTTTAGGAGATCCTTTTCACATCAATATACATTATTTAAATCCCTTTAATTACAAGACTGTGTATGAAAGAAAGTCATCATAAAATGAAAATATCACAGGTAAAAATTTCCACTTTAACATTGCTTCCCTCTTACTAATAATGCCTTTCCTACACTTTATATTACCTATGAAGGTCATTTTCTTCTGTTTGTAAGCTATTAAGCATCCAAAATGGAGAAGGAAATGGCAACCCACTCCAGTACTCCTGCCTGGAAAATTCCGTGGATGGAGGAGCCTGGTAGGCTACAGTCCATGGGGTCGCAAAGAGTCGGACAGGACTGAGTGACTTCACTTTCACTTTTCACTTTCATGCACTGGAGAAGGAAATGGCAACCCACTCCAATGTTCTTGCCTGGAGAATCCAGGGACGGGGGAGCCTGGTGGGCTGCTGTCTATGGGGTCACACACAGTCAGACAGGACTGAAGTGATTTAGCAGCAGCAGCATATTAACCACCTGCAAAACTCACCTAAAAGCCCAAAGATGTTATATGGAAATGTTAGGTATTCAGGTAGTTGGCTCAGACGGTAAAGTGTCTGCCCACACTGCGGGAGACCCAGGTTCAATCCCAGGGATGGAAGATNTGTCTATGGGGTCACACACAGTCAGACAGGACTGAAGTGATTTAGCAGCAGCAGCATATTAACCACCTGCAAAACTCACCTAAAAGCCCAAAGATGTTATATGGAAATGTTAGGTATTCAGGTAGTTGGCTCAGACGGTAAAGTGTCTGCCCACACTGCGGGAGACCCAGGTTCAATCCCAGGGATGGAAGATTCCCTGTAGAAGGAAATGGCAGCCCACCTCAGTACTCTTGCCTAGAAATGGAGGAGCCAGGTAGGCTACAATCCATGGGGTCACAAAGAGTTGGACATGACTGAGAGACTTCACTTTACTTAGAAGAGGAAAAAGGAATCTAGAATGGTGGTGGCTAAAAGACAAGGAAGGGAAAAGCCCAAGAAAATAGAACAAAGGAAGGTCCGAGGACTGGAGTGAGGCCGTCAGGAAGAACAAGCAGCACTCCTGGCTAGCCCAATTTACATAGGGCAGGCCCAGGGGGAGGAGAAAAACATATGACAGGAGGAGCCAAAGAGCTGATCTCTCTGTCTCTCTCTTCTCTTTGCGTCTTTTGGGTCGGCAAGCTCTCACGCCTCTAGGATGTATTTTCCTTTTATTTTCTAAATAAAACCGAGCTGTAACACGGATCTGTCCGAGAGCTGAGACATGGTCTGTCTGAGGCTTTAACATCCATCTGTCGCTTCAAATTTTTGTTGTTTTGAGACAGAACCGAGGAAATTACACACTCCCCTACAGAAAGATGCTATAAAAAAATGAAAAGCAACAGGAAAATTGTAAATAAATATCATGCACAAGAAATTTTGAAGCAGAATAAAATTGCAACAAATATATAATTAAGATTAAAAAAAAAGAGTACAGCAATAACTTCTATAAAACAAGAACACAATGGAGAAATGGAAGAGTTTAGGAATGCTATCATAAGGTAACAGAACACAAAACATGATGTACAAACTTTAGAAAAGAGTGGAAAAAAATAAAGGTCAGACTAAAAGTTTCACAAGAAATAGCAACGTTGTTGAAAACATGTTACAGTGTGCAGGAATGAGAACAGTAAAGAGATGAACTATGAATGAAGAGAGAACTATCAGAGAGAAAATGATAGATATGAATTAAAGACATGGAGATACATACACACATGAATAGTGATCCCAAAGAAGAGAATAGAAATAATAGATGATATATAGAGTTATCATTTTAAACATCCAGAAATTAAAAGAAATTAATTTTACAGGTTAAAAGAATATAATGTGTCCCAGATAAATATGACAGAAAATGATTAATACATTTACATATATTTTCTGGGCTACAAAAATAAGAAATATTCCTTTAGATATCTGGGGAGAAAAGATGAAGTTATTTATAAAGGGAAAAATATGGGCTGGTCTTACACTTCTCCACAACCTCATTTAAAAATAAAACATAAGGATTTGATGCCTTTAAAAATCTTCAAGGAGAAAACAAAAAGAAAGGCAGAAAAAAAAAAGAAAGGAGAAAGAGATGGAGGGAGAGAAGGAAGGGAAAAAGGAAGAAAAAGAAATAGACTAGAAATTAACAACAAAAAGAAAGTGACAAAATTCCTGGCAGAAAACCTAAACTCTCCTGACAACTATTGGATCAAAGAAGAAATAAAAATTAAATCTGTAAAATATTTTGAAAGTAACCATAATTAATGTTAAACATATTGAATTCATGGAATAAAACTAAAGCAGTTTTCAAAGAAAATTAATGTCTTAAAACTTATGTCAATAAATAAGAAAGAATGAAACAAGTGAGTCATTGGAAAATCTGATTAAGCATTATTTGATAGATAATAAGGGTAAAAACAAAATTATTTCTGTAGATATGGCAAAAGGTAGAAGTTAATATCCACTCTTGAAAATACCTCTTAAGAATACAGGAATAGAACTCAGGGCCAGTATCTCCATTAATGGAAACAATAGACTCATTCCCATAGAGTAAACTAAAGTGAAAAAGTAAATAAGAATGTTTTTATCATCATTAGTATTTAATATTTTTGTGGAAGAACTAACAAACGCAACTAGGGAATAAAAGAGAGGTGTATAGATATTTAAAAGGTGAACATAGAATCACTAGTACTTGCACACACTAAAATATTTTGTAGGAAAGATGAGAATGTATCACAAATTTAAAAGAACTATTATGGTAGTTATATACAAAATTCACATATAGAAAACAATGGCTTAAATATATGACAATAAAAAACATTAGAAAACAAATGAATGAAAATATGTCATTTACAAAAGAAACAAAATAGATAAATTCCAGACTTAAGAAAACATATGTAAGATCTACATGAATAAAACTTCAAATGCTAGTCAGGGACTCAGAAGTAGTAGGTAAACACATAGAGATATTTGTCATGATCTTGAACCGAAAACCCAACATCACAAACTCCATTTTTCTTTAATTAACCAATAAACAATGTATTTTCAATTTTACAAAGACAAAAATAGTTTGGAAGAAGAAAGAAAATAGAAAAATATATATATTTTATAGAAACTAAACAATAATAATCCAGTATTTTTTTTTCAAAAGAAGAGTGCTGAAAGAGTATAGCCCTATCAAATATAATCAAAAGATGCTATAATTCAAACAATGTGATGAGTTCACTGAGACAATCTTTTCTGTATCTTTTCTTGAAAAGAAACAGTGTAACTTTAGAGCTAAATAACCTGGGATCCATCTAAAAGAAACTCTGGGACCTGAGAACAAAGACTACCCATCTTTTGACCTGCTATGGCTTAAAAGTGACTTCTTAAGAGTTGATGAAAGGAGAGAGAATTATCTCTCTTTTGATAACTGAGTCAATGATTACTGAGTGACTGGATCACTTTTCTCAACAATTACTTACTGGGCAGCGGCAAACCCCATATCAGGCACTAAGAGACAGAGCTGTGTAGCATATACATGTTTCATCTATTCCAAAACAACAAACAATATTATCCTTTTAGAAATGTCTTTCATAATGTTGGAAAAGCCAATTACCTACTTTCTCAGCCCTTTATGCAGGGGTAGTCATGAACAGTCATTATGAGGGGAAGAACAAGGGGGACTTTCAGAGAAACATGTTATCATTCAGATAAGAAACTGGCGAAGAGAAAGGCTCTGGCAGTGATGCAGTCCTCTTGGTTTCTGACTTCAGTTGCATCCATGACTTTTGCATCTGCTGTAGCCATCGCAAGAGCACAAATGGCAACATAAGGAAACTGTTTGTCTCCAAACCTCTTTTTACATTATGGGAGAAAAATACTGCTATGCAGTTAAGATACTACAAGCAGGAGGGCTGCCCTGGTGGCTCAGGTAGAGAATCTGCCTGCAATGTGGGAGACCTGGGTTCTGTCCTTGGGTTGGGAAGATTCCCTGGAGAAGGGAATGGCAACCCACTCCAGTACTTTTGTCTGGAGAATTCCATGGACAGAGAAGTCTGGCAGGCTACAGTCCATGGGGTTGCAAAGAGTAGGACATGACTGAGCAAAAGTAGGTATTCTGTTATCTGAAATGGAAAACATTTCTAGGTAAAACAACAACAACAATAAACAGTTTTTTAAATGCCAACTAGGCAGAGAGAGTTCCTATTTTCGTGGAGCTTAGAATAGTGGAAAATAGTAAAATAGTGTCAAAAATCTATTCCAACCTGGTTACTGACCATTATATAGAGTTGGTCTTTGATGATTGTTTAGACATCATTCTTATTCACTGATTTGTTTTAACTTACATAACTTCTACAACTGAGTCTAAACTGTGGGCTTGTGTGTTTGTGTATGCGCACATATGCACTAGTGTCCTGGGGCACCAAATTCAAAGAATGGGCAAGGGGTTGAGTGGATGTTTGTGCCAACTGGAAACAGCATGAATAAACTCAGCTCTCTTAGGTTCTGAAAGATGAACTCCAAATTCAAGAGTTATACCATTGAGTTGGTGGGTAACTAGAGGGTCATCCCTGAATTCTCAAAATGAAAAGACATGGGCCTCCTGACTTTCACATTTCATGCCCTTCATTGAGAAAGCCTGAGCAAGCAGCTCCAGCTTTAAGCTGGCTTCCCTTCACACGTGACCTGAGGCTCCAACTAAGACGCTACAGTTGTTATGACTCACACTGCACAAGAGAATTTGCCCCCAAGGGTACAAGGACAATCACTCACACATGTGGGCCAAACCAACATATTCTCCATGCAGAAGTCTCTTCGCCATCCTGTCATGCTTATTAATTATCCTTCCATTGGCTGGAAGACAGGGGGCCCCCTCGGATGCCAAGCTGGATGAAGCAGGCACCACATTCATCACTAGACAATTGGCTGAGGCTGACATAATATATACAGATTCGATTCCAGACAGAGATAACCCTTCATGGCAAAGGCTCACAGCCGTGTGGTTTCCTAGACACCCAGTGCTTAAAAGACAGGTTGACCTTTTCAAGTTTAGCTTCTCAGGATACATGTTCACTTCACCAAGGAAAAGAGAGAGAGAGAGAGAGAGAAAAGAACATTCTGCTTACGAGTTCAACACAAAGTCCCTGCCTCACCTATGTATACACAATCCATCTTCAGATTTCTGGTATGAAGGGGAGCAGAAAGACTCTGCCCTGTATATAGTTCAAATGTAATCCACTCACTTCCTGAAGCACATGTCAAATGAGATCATATATCTGAAGAAACCCGTGAAAACACTAAAACAGTATATCAACATATGGTCTGAGTGCTATAAATCTTAATGCAAAGTAATGAGGATGTTATACTTTTGTTCAAAAAATTTCAAAGGCTGCCATTTCCTACAGAATTAAGCCCTGACTCCTTATCGTTAAGAGGGACTATTTGTTCCCCTTCCCATAAGTCTTTATAAACAATATGAAGATCCTGCAGGTCCACTTTCCAAAAGGCAGTAACACTGGAGGCATCTTCCTTGCCCTTCTCTGGTGAAATGATTAATATATAATCAGAAATGAGACCACCCCACTGTCCAAGAGAACATCTTCATTTTTCTGTTTCAATCTTATCCCCTGCAAACAGGTGGGGGAAATCTAGGTCATGTGGCCTCAAGATTAAAGCTTATTTCCTTTCAAACCTAATTATTTTCAAAAAGTTTTATCGAATGGTGGTTCCTTATCCCATTTGGCTCTTCAGCCAAAAACCTGGAAGTTAAAAAGGTGAGTTGCAGAACGCAAACACAAACCTACACTGAGGATCTAACCCCACTGAGACCCACCACAGATGAGGGAGGGACAGTCTAGGTTGAGGAAACAGCATTAACAATTGCGGTAGACAGGAAGAAGAGGCACATTTTGGGAATGTTCACTATTCTCCTGTGACTACAGGGAAATGCAATGAGAGATGAGACCGGAAATCCACGCATCTCCATGGCTTCTAGAATAAAACTTGGCATGAAGTGTTATGTCATAGTTTGTTGAAGAAGGACATTATATCATTTAAAATTCACAGCAATCCTATGATACTGGTGCTGTCACACCAATTTTAGAGCTGAGAAAACTGAGGCAGAATTTGTCCTCTTAACCATAATGAGACTAGCCCATGCATAATGACTAGGAAATCCAAGCTGAGAACCAAAAGAAAAAATTACAGAAAAAAAGAAAGGAACAGAAAGCAGAAGGAAAAGTAGAAGAGAATAAACCAAAAGCCCAAGATAAAAATTAAGAGTGCATGACCAGTTACCGAGTTAAGTTCTCAAGAGAGAAGAGAAATATGTGAGAATGGCTGGATTTCTTCTGTAGACAATATAGTAGTAACAATGCTGTGATGAAATGACTTAGATCTTTCCCTCCCAGAAGTTCTCCAACAGCAGGGACTATAATGGCTAGAGGACTCTGTTGAAAGCAAAATCACTCCATTCTTCCAGTTCAGAATATGCTAGCTTTCCTGCTTCCTGTCTACCTGAGTACAAAGAAGCTGAAACTTGTCTGACAGTCTTTTCCAAAGAGATGGAAAATGAGACAGAAAGCCCCAAAGGCTGCCATCAGGAACTTTGAGATATTATCTCCTGTCCTTTGGATGGAGATGGGAGTGCATCACTGGCTCCCTCCTTGAAACCATCCTAGCAGAAGAGCCCTAAAAAAAGTCTCTAAAAATCAAGAGTGTGGGTCAGAAGCAGAACCTGACACCTCATTGCTGGTTAGGGTGTCTAGTCAATGTCTGGTTTTGCTAACCTGTATCTGAGTTGTTGGGGTAAAGCAAAGAGCAAGGAGAGATGGAGTTGTGATCCAACTGGCAGAGGGTCCCAAATACCCAAGGAGTACAAAAGATGAATCTCACTTTGTACTCCAGTCCCTCAGAAGGTGCATATTAGGCAGGAGCTGCGAGCAGGAGAAGGCAATGGCAGCCCACTCCAGTCCTCTTGCCTGGAAAGTCCCATGGACAGAGGAGCCTGCTAGGCTGCAGTCCATGGGGTCGCTAAGAGTCACTGACAGGACTGAGCAACTTCACTTTCACTTTTCACTTTCCTGCATTGGAGAAGAAAATGGCAACCCACTCCAGTGTTCTTGTCTGGAGAATCTCAGGGATGGGGCAGCCTGGTGGGCTGCCGTCTATGGGGTCGCACAGAGTCGGACACGACTGAAGTGACTTAGCAGCAGCAGTGAGCAGGAGGGAGGCAACTGCCTTGTGTGCCTAAGGAGAATATATATCAAAGGCTGTGTCCTGAGGTCACCAACTGGAGGTCACCAGGAAAACCAAGGGGAGTAAGAGTCCCTAAGAAAGGTGAACTCATAGCACACAAGAAGCAGAAATGACAAGGCCTATAAAGTAGACACTATTAGCATTCCCGTCCTAGGTATTTGATTGAACTAATTCTCAGGCACTCCATGGCTCCAGCCAGGTCATGCGGCTGCCCAAAGTCAGTACTCATCATATTTTCTGTTGCTTGTCTAGCACTCACCTCGTTCCTACTCTTTAGGTCACCTTGTCAACAGGTCAGAGTCACAGGAAGACCTTGATATTTTGGGTTATTGCAACAAAATCCTGAAGCGGATAGTTGGCCAAACCACAGTGGTGGTTACTACCTAGAAATATTCTCCTCAAAATTAATTCTTTTGGCCTGTGGAATACCCCATCAGAACTATACCTCCCAGTCATGCTGAATAACAAAATACAGCAAGATGACTTCCTTTTCTCTCAGCACTAGCCACTGTGGGCTAAGTGACCATATCAACCAGACTCTTACTGGCACCATCACTGTGGAAATGCCTGTAGCAGATGAAGCTGGAGTGGAGCTTATCTGAAAGGTACAATGTGGCCAAAGGTTGAATTTCAGCTCCAGAGTGCTTATGATAAATTAATTTCTATATTGAAACATCAGGGAAGTTTTTACAATATGTGTTACATCTCAAATCATGATAGTCTTCATGAGCCAGAAAGCCAAGGTGAAAGGAGGAACTGGATTCCTTCAGGTACTTAAGTCCACCATCAGCTACTCAGTCTTAAAACAGCTGCAGATCATCTTCCTATACCGCAAGGATGTAGACAGCAGGGACCAAAGATGAGGGTGCAAGCCATCTTAACATTCTCATTTCTGTCTCTTATGGTATCTTTCAGGTTATGCTGCCGAGGAAGATTCTGTATATGAAACATATGTAGAAGGCTCAAGTGACATTCCACTTGACCCCTGTGTTAGTTCATTGCAAGTTTTCAGGTGGTATTAGATGTGAAAGAGATTTAGGGAAGAGTACGAAAGACAGTGGAGAGAGCCTCAGACTGGGGTGTAGGTCTGCCACCTGTAAAGGGAGAAAAGGAAGGAAAGAGGATTAAGTAGAAACAGAATCTTATACATGTTCTGAGAATGTTTCAGCCAGGCCATCAGGGGTCATCTAACCAAAGCTGCTCACTGGAGGAGTCCCACATTTCTCTAGAGTATCCAGAAGCAGCCGACAAGAGGGCCTGGGAGCCAACACAGAGGTAGATTCAGAGGGCAGTGTCTGCAGCCATCGGTCAACTGTGTTCCTTACAGTGGGAGACGTGAATGACACATTTTCATGGTCATCACATTCCTGACAATTGCAGTCAGGACCCAGAGCTCAAAAAGCCAGAAATCCACTTTGGCTAAAGTATGTTTTAAAAAAAGGAATTTATGGGAAAGTATTGGGTAGCTCACAATATTTATGGAAGGCTAGAGGACTTAGGTAGAGAAGGCAGTGGCACCCTACTCCAGTACTCTTGCCTGGAAACTCCCATGGACAGAAGAGCCTGGTGGGCTGCAGTCCATGGGGTCGCTAAGGTTTGGGCACGACTGAGCAATTTCGCTTTCACTTTTCACTCTCAGGCATTGGAGAAGGAAATGGCAACCCACTCCAGTGTTCTTGCCTGGAGAATCCCAGGGATGGAGGAGCCCGATAGGCTGCCATCTACGGGGTCGCACAGAGTCGGACACAACTGAGGAGACTTAGCAGCAGCAGCAGCAGAGGACTTAGGAAACAGGCCAAAGTCAAGTTTACACCCAAGAAACAGTGATCAGGGTGCTGCGGCTGCCACCACTGACGCTAGCCTCCAGCACTTCCACCGCAGCACGGACATCACCGCTGGTGGCCCTACCACCGTGGCTGGACATCACAGCCACCGCCGCCACCTCCACTGGCTAAATAAATCCTAAAGTGCCATTGCTTCTCCGTATCACTCAATCAATATTCAAAGTATAAGGGCTCCTCTCGTCATCCAGTGGCTAAGACTTCGCTCTCCCAGATAAAGGGACCTGGGTTTGATTCCTAGTTGAGGAACTAGATCCCACATATGATAACCAAGACCAGGTGCAGTCAAATTTACTAAATACAAGTAAATATTGTTTTAAAAATACAAAGAGGGAATGCCTAATTGGTTCAGCTTTAGTCACATACCCTGGCCCCCAGGTAAGGTTGCCAGATTTAGCAAATGAAAAATACAAGATGCATAAATAGACCGTTCAGATAAGCAATAAAATTCTTAGTATGAGTATATCCTATGCAATATTTAGTATCTCCTTAATAATGAAAATATTCTTTGCTATTTATCTGAAATTCAAATTTAACTGGATGTTCTTTATCTCCCAAGTCTATCCTTAGGGGCCAACAGGAGGGAAGAGTATGTGTCTGTTTTTTTAATGTTTGGCATGTAAGGCAGTCAACTCCGCCTTCCATCAAGATTAACACAATGATGAACTCTCTAAATATGGGAAGGAGATGCTTGTGTTGTGCTGCTAAGGATGGGAATATGCTCTTCAGAGTCCAACTAATAGAATATCTTGTTTCATAACCAATATAAAAGGAGACCTGGTTATACAGCTACTCAGGGACATATTTTTAACCCACATTTCCTAAGAACAGGATGAAATGGACAGAAAGCAATGCTTCTTCTTGCTTCTCAAGGAAACTTGATTTTTACAGACGTATGAGTACAACACATTTGCTATTTGACACATCTTTTAACGTGCAAATCTGGGCTTCATCCAGAGACAATAACATGCAGGGCACAGGCCTAACTGTTACAACTGCATCTCCCAACTCCATTGGGCTGGTAGGTTTTCTCAGATATAGGCTCTTAGAAGAATTTTATAAATAAAGAGAGTGAGTACTTTGGGCAAGGGCTGTTACCCCAGGGTTTTGAGGAGACAAGGTTTCAGTGAGTACCACGTGCCCCTGGTCCTAATAGAGAGGTTCTTCTGCTAGACCCTAGGACCAGTCTCCCATGCCTGTGCTTCTCAGGGGGGTGTACCGCCTGGACAAGAGTCATGCCTGGGAAGGGCCAGGAGCCTCTATGAAATAGGACACATACAAAGGGGAAATATAATCTTTGAAAAACACATTTCCCCAGATAACCAGAAGCATGTGTCCCAAGCATGTGGGGCTTTGTTCTCATCAGGGTGTCAGATGCTGCCCAGTCTTGGAATGTGCTTTCTCCAGGCAACCAGTACCAGGTGGGGGGAAACAATCCCCAGGAGCCCCGCCCCCAGGGCATCTCCAGCTGGGCTACAAGGCTCCCTAGGGCAACCAAATCACTTCATCTCTGTCTTTTACACATCCTCCTATCAACCTTTTCTAAACAGAAAAGAGGAAATGATGTTTTCACAGAGTGGCTTCTTCCTAAACGACACCTCACCTTGTCTAGACAGTTTCCAAAAGAGTCTCTTTTCAGAGCCCTCTTTTGTGTGCTGAGTGGATAAAGGGAAAGGGTTTGCAAAATCTCACTGTGACTTTACAAATGTGTTTTGTAATTCCCACCCCCACCCCAACACACACAGTCAGACACACATCAGATTTAAATCTTTTGTTAGCATATTTCTACTCACAAATATTTAAGTATATTTATCATGAAGGACTTGGCATTATGCTGAACACTAGCAATGTAGATCAAAATAGGGAAAGGAGTGCATCAAGGCTGTATATCGTCACTCTGCTTATTTAACTTACATACCGAATACATCATGTAAAATTCCAGGATGGATGAAGAACAAGCTGGAATCAAGATTGACAGGAGAAATAGCCCATCATATAACCTCAGATACACAGATGACACCACCCTTATGGCAGAAAGTGAAGAGAAATTGAAGAGGCTCTTGATGAAACTGAAAGAGGAGAGTGACAAAGCTGGCTTAAAACAACATTCAAAACAATGAAGATCATGGCATCTAGTCCCATCACTTCATGGCAAATAGATGGGGAAACAATGGAAACAGTGACAGACTTTATTTTCTTGGGCTCCAAAATTGCTGCAGATAGTGACTGCAGTCATGAAATTACAAGACGCTTGCTTTTAGGAAGAAAACAACCTAGACAGCATATTAAAAAGCAGACACATTACTTTGCCAACAAAGGTCCGTCTAGTCAAGGCTATGATTTTTCCAGTATTCATGTATGGATGTGAGAGTTGGACTATAAAGAAAGCTGAGCATTGGAGAATTAATGCTTTTGAATTGTGGTGTTGGAGAAGACTCTTAAGAGTTCCTTGGGCTGCAAGGAGATCAAACCAGTCAGTCCTAAAGGAAATCAGTCTTGAATATTCATTGGAAGGACTGATGCTGAAGCTGAAGCTCCAATATTTGGCCACCTATGCAAAGAACTGCCTCATTAGAATAGACCTTGATGCTGGAAAACATTGAAGGCAAGAGGAGAAGGGGATGACAGAGGCTGAGATGGTTAGGTGGCATCAGCAACTCAATGGACATGAGTGTGAGCAAGCTCCAGGAGATAGTGAAAGTCAGGGAAACCTGGTGTGCTGCAGTCCAGGGAGTCTCCAAGAGTCGGACATGACTGACTGAATGAACNCTCATTAGAATAGACCTTGATGCTGGAAAACATTGAAGGCAAGAGGAGAAGGGGATGACAGAGGCTGAGATGGTTAGGTGGCATCAGCAACTCAATGGACATGAGTGTGAGCAAGCTCCAGGAGATAGTGAAAGTCAGGGAAACCTGGTGTGCTGCAGTCCAGGGAGTCTCCAAGAGTCGGACATGACTGACTGAATGAACTGAACTGAGTGATATAAAAATGAATAAGATAACATGATCCCTGCCTTCACAGGGTTTTCTTCTTCACTATATCCCACAGAAATAAATAGGATAAATCTTTGCAGATAGTTGATTTCAATTAAAATAGTTTTTATTTTCAGTTCAGTTCAGTCGCACTCAAGTCCGACTCTTTGTGACACCATAAATTGCAGCACGCCAGGCCTGCCTGTCCATCATCAACTCCCAGAGTTCACTCAGACTCACGTCCATCGAGTCAGTGATGCCATCCAGCCATCTCACCCTCTGTGGTCCCCTTCTCCTCCTGTCCCCAATCCCTCCCAGCATCAGAGTCTTTTCCAATGAGTCAACTCTTCACATGAGGTGGCCAAACTACNGAGTTTGAGTGAACTCTGGGAGCTGGTGATGGACAGGGAGGCCTGGCATGCTGCGATTCATGGGGTCGCGAAGAGTTGGACATGACTGAGTGACTGAACCGAACCGAAGGAGGAACAAGATTTGCTTGTTGGTATCACACACTTTTGTAGAGTGAAAGCTTGTATAAATTGGGAGACACGTGTCACATCCACAAGTGTTAAGGAATGTCTTCTGTGTGCAGTATAAACCAATAGCCAGCCACTCAGAGGGTCTGAGCTGGTGCCCAGGGAGGAGCTGGAGGTTGGGCATTCATGTTGGCTGGGATCTTAGCTGTGGATCATCAAGATGCAGACATTGGAAACCCATTTACAGGAATTAAATGACACAAGAGGGAATGTATTCAATACTATGAGAACACAGGGCTATTTCAAGGGATCTAAAACAGGGAGATGTAGAAGAGGGACCACTGCAATCACTCCATCTCTCTGGTGATGGATGGGTCAGTCAGTCATTCAGCAAACAGTTACTGACTCTTATGTGAGCCAGGCACTGTGCTAGATTCTTATTGTTCTGCTTCTCTGGTTACATTTGAATTCTCTCTTGCTCTTTTGCACTGTCTCTCTTATTGGTTTTATCTGATTCATTTTTGTGGAAATAGCCCAAACAAACAGTCCCTATCCACAATGTGGCCTTATGCCTCTTGAAGTCTAGTGCCTGCAGAAGCATCAAGTTTCTGAGTTTGAATTCTAAGCTCCAAGAAAAGAGAATCCAGGAAGCTGATTGGGTGATTCTATTACGATCATTTAGTTGAGGAGGCCCGGGGACCGAGTCACCTGTTTCTCTGACCTCTCAGCAGGGATGAGAGAAATCCACTTTGTGAAGGCAGTACAGGCAGTCTCAGCAAGTAGAGACTAGATGGAGGAGACACCCTTAGTGCAATGGAGCATTGTTACCCATTCAGCCTTTACAACCATTTCTCCCTATGTGTACACTCAGTAAAAATATTGAAGGACAGGAGTGAGACAGGAAACAAGAGGGAGCACCGATGAGTATAACACCCTGACTCGGTTTACAAATACCCCGCAATAGAAATGCACACCCTCTGAGGACTTATTCTTCGAGCTTGTCTACAGTATGTTCAGCAAAACTCATCAAATAACCCATGAACCTGCAGACACTGCCCTTAGGGGCTGCCACAGACAACAATCAGTATGAAATCAGCATGGCAAAGGAAAAGGGTGGGCATTTGTTCCTTTCATTTAGTTCTGACTAAATGAGCAACTACAGGGAAAACAGGCAGATCAAATAGAAATTCCTGGCACTCATCCCTGTTAATAAATACATTTATATTATGACTAAAGACACACAAAATAAGCTCCTCTAACATACAGCCTGTAGAAGATGGGTGGTTTTCACTGAAACAAATATAAAGCTACCTGGAATCTGATTCCTGTGGCATTTGATGGGTTATTGATTCTTGCCAGTAGCAATAATAGTAATATTCAGAATTTAAAAATATATATATTAACTATGATTTAATTCACTTAAGCCTTGCCTGGGAAGAGGTAGAGAGAGGCCGAAAGAAATCTGAGTGAAAGAGAGTCATATGTGATTGTGCCAATTTCATTAAAAAAAAAAAAAAAGGTTCCCAAGAGGCTCCTAACTACATTAGGTATTGTCCAAATTAGAGGAATTAGAACCATAGGTGGACATAATGATTTTTATCTGTACCTCTGTAGTCAGAGGAATCTTATGAACAAACAGGAAGTAGACACTGAAGCTGGAATCAAAAGGCTTGGTGAGCCTGATGTGGTACAGAAAAGGCAAAGGTGACCCACCTTTCTAGCCCCTAATCAATTTGACTCATAGACCTTAAGACTTTCCAGGAGGCACTGGACAAATATCTGTTCCATAAGGGTTCATAGAACCAGCAGCAACTTTGGCCTTATCAACAATAGTTCCTTCATTGTACAGGTGATAAATTGTGACCTAGACAGATGAAAGTACATCATCCAACATTACAAGTAGTCCACAGGTCTGCCATGAGATCGGAATACCCCCACCTGAATATGCCTTGTGGTGGGCAGAATTCTGAGATGACCTCCCATAACCCTCGTCCTTGTATCTTCTCTTTCTTTTGAGTGTGGGTAAAACCTGTGATTATGATAGCACTCCTGTGATTATGTTACATTTTAATGCTAAAGAATGATTATCCTCAGTGGGCCTGACCTAATTAGATGAGTCCTTTAAAAAGTTGGTCTCTGGCCTATTGCAAAACAGGAAGTCTAAGAGATACGTGTTGACTTACCTAGAAGAAAGCAAACATCTACTTTGAGGACTACCTGAGGGTCACCATAGACAAGAAACTCAGGAGTCCAGGAGCCCGGAGAGATGTCTCTGGCCAATAGTTAACAGGAATATGAGAACCTAAGTCCTATAACTATCAGGAAATAAATCCTGCTAGCAACAAGTAAGCTTAATAGAGGACTCCAAGCCCCAAATGACAACTGAAGTCCCAGCTAATATCTTGATATCAGATTGGTAATACATTGAAAAGAAAATCCAGCCATGTCATGCTCAGGACTTCTGACTTACAGAAATTCTAAGATGATAAATGAATAATGCTTTCAGCTTCTAAGGTTGTGGTAATTTTCTATGCAGCCAAAAAAAAAAAAAAATACCTACTCCTTAAGAACTTATCTGAGTGGATATGTTTTGATCAAGTACCTAAAACTTTATCAAATCTGCTTGAGTAGAACAGAAAATGGTTTCAGGTGAGGGATAGTTATAGTAAAAACATAAAAATTTCATAGACTCTGAGAATAACAACAACTAAGCTTTGGTTCTTACAAAAGCTTTGTCAATGGAATCAGCCACATCACCCACCCATCCTATTGTGGACGACATGTTCCAGCCACAGGAAATAATCACAGTAGGAGTTCCCAGGTAGTTGAGTGGTAAAGAATCCACCTGCCAAGGAGACATGGATTCAATCCCTGGGTTGGGAATATTCCCCTGGAGAAGGAAATGGCAATCCACTCTAGTATTCTTGCCTGGGAAATCCCCTGGACAGAGGAGTCTGGCTGGCTACAGTCCTTAGGGTCACAAAGAGTTGGACATGAATGAGCAACTAAACAACTGCAGAAACTTCTATGCCACAGTTCATAATTAAGAATCACCCTCTCCCTCCTCTTGGTCCTAGAGCACTTTATCCCCACCTCCATTTTAAGATTTAATCATTATGGGTTGAGCTGGGTGTGCTACGAAGATATTTGAAATCCTAACCCCTACTGCCTCATAACATGGCCTTTTCTGAAAATAAAGTCTTTGCTGATGTAATTAGTTAAAATGGGATCATACTGAAGTAGGGTCTTAGAAGGGCACCAATATGACGAGTGTCGTATTGATGTCCTTGTCTGAAGAGAAGAGACACAGATATTCATTCTGGAAAGATGACCACATAAAGACAGAAGCAAAGATTGCAATTATGCTCTATAAGCCAAAGAATGCCTGGGGTTATGGGAAGCTGAAAGAGGCAAGGGAAGATCTTCCCCTAGAGGCTTCCAAGGGAGAGTGAACCTGCTCACACCTTAATTTTGGATGTCCAGAAATGGCAACCCACTCCAGTATTCTTGCCTGGAGAATCCCAGGGACAGAGGAGCCTGGTGGGCTGCCATCTGTGGGGTCACACAGAGTTGGACACGACTGACATGACTTAGCAGGAGCAGCAGCAGCAGCCTCCAGAACATAAGAGAATAAATTTGTTTCTGCTACTTTGTTACAGTAGCCCTGGTAAACTAATGAGGATCCTGTATGGGTTTGGTCTTCCTCATTAAATTCTAAGCTCCCTGAGTACTGTGTCCATGTTCTATTCATCTTTTTCTTTTTCATGACAAATGTGCTCAGTAAGTTTTGGATAGATAGAGAGATAAGTGGATGGATGTATTTATTAACTCATTAATTCATTTGACAAATATATTATGACTACCCACTATGAGTCGGACACAACTCCAGGCCCATCAGTATGTAGCAGAGAACAAAGTGAAGTTTTTAAAACCTGACCTCAAGTAACTTATAAATGAATGAATTAAATATGGATATATGGCTGGCTGGCTGGCTGGATGGACTGATGGATAGATAGATGGGTAATGAACAATTACCAAGCAGAATTGTAGATCCTGTAATGTGGGCAGGATTGATTCAGGCATAGAGATAACTAAAGTTGCAGAATGAGTTTAATAAATTCAGTTTCTAAAGTTAGTCATTGTTCTCAACTGGGGTAATTTTGCTACCCACCTCCACTTTAGGGATGTTTGGCAGTGTCTAAAGACATTTTGGTTGTCACATCTAGGAGGAAGGATTACTAGCATCTTGGGAATAGAGGCCAGGACTGCTGCTAAGTATCATTCAATGCACAGAACAGACCCCACAGCCAAGAATTAACTGCCCCCAAATGTAGCCTTGATGAAGCCTAGAAACCTTGAGTTAGACGTGTCCATGGGATCCAGGGAAGATATAGGAAAGCAGGTGAATCTAGCATCTCCTGTCAGCTAAACCCTGTGCTGAGATATTTATTTACGGTGAAAGTGAAGTGCTCAGTCATGTACAACTCTTTGTGACCCCGTGGACTGTAGCCTACCAGGCTCCTCAGTCCATGGAATTTCCAGGCAAGAGTATGGGAGTGGGTTGCCATTTCCTTCTCCAGGGGGTCTTCCAACCCAGGGATTGAACCCGGGTCTCCTGCATTGCAGGCAGACACTTTACCATCTGAGCCACCAGTACTTAATCCCATTTTGCTGCTGCTGTTGCTGCTGTTTCGTCTTTAAGTTGTGTCCAACTCTTCTGCAATCCTATGGACTACAGCCCACCAGGCTTCTTTGTCCATGGGATTCTCCAGGCAAGAATACTGGAGTGGGCTGACATTTCCTTCTCCAGGGGATCTTCCTGATCCAGGGACTGAACCTGCATCCTCTGTTTAGCAGGAAGATTCTTTGCCAGTTAGCCACCTGGGAAGCTCAATCCCATTTTACAGATGGTGAAACTAAGGCTTGGAATTTAAATAACTTTTCCAAGACTGAACATTTAGTAAATTGTAATATAACCATTAACCCAGGTCTCTTTCCCTCACATCACAGCTGCCTTATTCAGTGGAACTTCCTTGACTTGAAATTGTGACTGAAATTGAACCCTGGGGGTGAAATCGTTTAATCTCAATCAGCAGATAAAACTGAGGCTCCTGGGAACACTGGAGAGGAAAGAAAAGTATGGGGAACTATTAAAAGGAGGAGTGGGAAGTCTGAAAAACTGGCCTTACCCTAAAGCCATGATCCAGGATATAGGTACAAGTAATGAAAGGCAATTCTCTAATAATGCAGGAGTTCCATAAACTAATGAGAATGACTGTGGAAGAGGAGAGATACTTGAAAGGGAGTCATGAGACTATAAAAGCTACAGCAAATAGAAAAGGATAAACATAAGCATTAGCTGAGATGAGTGGCTATAAATGCAATTTATGTATTTGTCCATTCACCTGGTAGCTAGCAAGTACCTATTTTGTGCCAGGCACTGTGAAAACACTGGATTATATATTGATGAATCCATAAATGTGGTCCTTATTATCATGAAGCTCACAGTCTGGTGAAACATATCAAAACACTGTCCCATAATAGGGGTGTGTGTGTGTAAATATACACATATTTCATCTCAATTAGATTTAGTGGCAGTCAGGAAAGCAAGAGGCTATTACACAACCTCGAGTTTCCATGTTTTCCTCAAGTATGCATCCTCTGTCAGTCTCTTTACGTGCTTTCTTCAAGGATAACAGCATAATGATGGTAATAATCATCTTTCTTGTGCTCAAAAAGACTGCTCAGCAGCCTCTGATGAGGCTTAAGGAGTTAGGGGGAAAAAAAAAAAAGAGAACAGAGGACAGGGTTTGAAGTGGCACATTAGAGGAAATTATCTGGGAGGATTAAGCTCTTCAGAAACAGAAAGGCTCCTTCTAGAGTGACCTAGTTGAAATGATTTAAAACGTAACATAGTTGGCGCTCTGACAAGGTTATAATCCTAATTTTCTTGTTGTTGCTCCCATCCTCAAATTCCGCTCCCCCAGAGAGCTTCATAACATTCGGTTTTAAAACAAACAATTAAGGAACATGATGGATTATTTTGGGGAGAGCCCTGATATATCTATGACACTGGTAAATTCTGATTTCAGAGTTCATTCATGCCCAGCAACTAGAAAGATACCAGCTCCCTTCCAGAGGCTATGTTCACTGAATATTTGCTGAAAAGTAAGTACGCTGAATATTTGCTGAATGAATGAACGTTCTTTCTCTGCAGGAGCTTCTCCCATCCTTGCACTCACCATCCTCCCACTCCTTGATGACCGCAGGGTCCTCTTGAGTTCCTAATACCAGTCATTCATTCACGTATTAATGAACACTTACAGCGTGTGAGAGATTGCATTACCAAAACCCTCACGGTAGAGGCATCATTGTAGCCACCGCTGCTGTGGGCTTGTTTAGCTGTGTCACCTAGGAAAGCATTCTAGATGTGTAGATGTTCACTCTACACTGGAAAACATCCATTTTTTACAATGTAATGTATTTCAGCAAGAGATTCTTCTTACTAAAAGGAACAGATCTCTCCAACAAAAGAAATACAGCAGAGAATGCTTTTGGTCAAAAGAACACAGCCCATCGTTTTATCCCCACAGCCGCTACCCCACCCATTAGATGGTTGCAGGAGAGAATAGAGACTGATGCAACCCAGAAATCTTGGGTTAGGGAAAGAGAGCATCTGAGCCATCCAACCAAGCTAATAAGGAAAGCAGGCACTTGAGCATTTTTCTCCATATAAAGGATAACACCAAAGCTGACGATGCAGTGATGACTGTATTCAAGGTGAATTTCTATACAAGGCCAACACATTGCCAACTCAAGAAGCACCATTCTCTCACGTACAACATTAATACCATGGACTCTTATGCAACAGCTTAACATAGATCCATATGTAATGATAGCAGAAGAGGTCTACGATGTTCTCTTGAGGATAGAGAGCAATCTGAAAAAGAACATGTTCAATACTTCATATTCAATTATATTGAACATATTCAATAAAAGAACATATGTCTATATCGTATACATTTATGGGCTTCCCTGGTGGCTCAGCTGGTAAAGAATCCCTCTGCAGTGCGGGAGACCTGGGTTCAATCTCTGGGTTGGGAAGATCCCCTAGAGAAGGAAATGGCTACCCACTCCAATATTCTGGCCTGGAGAATTCCATGGACTGTATCGCAGGGCTGGACATGACTGAGCAATTTTCACTTTCACTTTCTTTCATATACATTTATATGTAGTTAAAAGATAAAGTGAGCCGTGGTAAACGTTTTAAGAGCTTACTTGAGCAAAAATCAGTTTGANGGAAATGGCTACCCACTCCAATATTCTGGCCTGGAGAATTCCATGGACTGTATCGCAGGGCTGGACATGACTGAGCAATTTTCACTTTCACTTTCTTTCATATACATTTATATGTAGTTAAAAGATAAAGTGAGCCGTGGTAAACGTTTTAAGAGCTTACTTGAGCAAAAATCAGTTTGAATCAGGCAACATCCAATCTAGCAGATGAAAGGGAGCTCAGAGGAGCTGTTCAAAATGAAAGACTTTGATAGAAGAGAGCAAGAACAAGGATGATACTAAAAATGTGGGGAAAAGTGAGTTTGTTGTTACAAGGTTACTTTCTTTATGTGGTGGGCAGAGGTCTAGCAGGCATACTACTTAACTAGTGCTGATCAGGTGATTCCTGATTGACTGACTGGTTTAAGATTTTATTTCTTAATCTATTCTATTAAGATTCTAGTCTATTCTCTCCTATTTCTGGAGGAGCCAAAACTAATTAAATCTTGGTCTGGTGACATGGGGATTAGCATAAGTGATTTCATTTGGGGCCTGTTGTTTTCCACAAGATGTGCATAGATAGACAGGCTTCCCTGGTGGCTCAGCTTGTAAAGAATCCACCTGCAATGCAGGAGACCTGGGTTCGATCCCTGGGTTGGGAAGATCCTCCGGCAAAGGGAAAATCTACCCACTCCAGTGGCTTGGAAAATTCCATGGGCTGTATAGTCCTCGGGGTTGCAAAACATATATAGACAGAGATATAATTATTCAATCTCAGTTTTAAATCTTTTTGTGTACTTAATCACTCATTTTTTATATTTTAAAAATTATTTCTAAAAATATATATATATATTTCTTAGCTCTGTCTACCTCTACCTGTCATCAGAATGTCAAGTCCAAGAAAGCAAGAACCTTGCCTCTTTCATTTAAAGCAGCGTCACCCATGTCTGAACACAGTGGTTTTGGTTTTTGTTGGTTAATGCTTAGTTGCTGAATAATGTCCAACTCTTGTGAGTCTGTGAAATACTATAGCCCATCAGGCTCCTCTGTCCATGGGATTTTCCAGGCAAGAATACTGGAGTGGGTTGTCATATCCTTCTCCAGTGGACCAGTATATAGTAAATATATAATTTCAATAATGATGTATTGAAGGAAAAAAATCAGTAGATTTGTAAATGCAAAGAAAGAATTTTAGAAGAAAACTGTAGACACCTTGGGGCCAGGGAGTTTGGTAGATGAAAAGAAGGTATGAGGGAATTTATTTGCTTAACATTCTTTTATATTCTATGAATGTTCTACAATAAGCTTGTATTTATAAAACTAAAAAAATAGACAACGGGGCATTATAAAGATTTACATAATGAAATTTGATCACTTTATACTAAGATTACAATTCAACTTTTTACAGTTGAATTAAAAGTCCTACAATATGAAAATATCATCCCTAACAAAACATATGTGAAGAAGAACAGGACTGGGCACACAAAAACTCTCAGAAAATTGGAAAGGAAGAACACAGACTATATTCAATCATCATCAATTAATAATTTTGTCATCTTTAAAAATTCCTCTGTTACACCTTCTAGTTTGGTGGCCCCTTCTGTATTATTATAGGGAAGCCTCAAGAAATGAAAGATGGTTAAACCATATGGAACTCTGTCTTTGAAAAGATTTCTGAGTATGCCACACATTTCGTTAGCCTCATGAGTTACAAAGATACCTAAGGTTCCAAAAAGGAGCTTAAGTTCTAACAGGTAAGATAGGTGAGTGAATAGACATTTTGCAATACAATGCACTACAAACTGACCAAATTGTTTTTGGAGCAGAGGCTATATTGGTTTAAATCATGATTTATTGTACTGTAATTTAGCGTTTTGAAGAATGGATAGGAATTTGCATGTTAAAAAGAGTGGGCTCATTCTTGGTGAATAATCACAGTCCTTTATGCAGCAGCAACTAATGCTCTTGAACTTCTGATATACAGACATGGGCTGGGATTCTGATGTCTATCTAGCAAGAAAGGGGAGTATTAAGAACTTATCTGACTTCCAGAAGCCCTTCTTGTCTAGCTCCTACTAGTTAACATGAAAAAATACATAGTAAAGGATAATGATTACCTTGCTGTTTACTTGCCTCAAGTTTAGTACTTTTAATTTTTGCTCAGAACTTTAGTCCTTTATTGTAAAATGATGGATAGGTCACCTGAGACAGAGAGGTAAAATGATGGACGAACAAAGAGTATGCTCTTTCTCAAATTGTACCACATGGAGAGGTGGACGTGCTGTTATTTAGAATAAGAGTTATCAATGGGCAGAGCATCTTAGCAACACCCCCACCATTTCATGTTCTTACTATACAGACCTATTTGCAGTTCTGCCAGTGCTGAACATATTGGTTAGGGTTTTCACTACCTTTCCCCCTTATAGCAAAACACTGTTCAGAAATTATCTTCTCTCTGAAGACTTCCCCAACTCTCCAATAGTCTCTCACTAGTTTCTTTCTTTATATAAATTCTGTCCATTTTTTGGTCTTCTCTAATAATCTCTAATTCACCATAATGCAGTTCCTTAGTTATATGGCCCTTCTTTCCTACCACACAATCAGTTCCTGGAAGACAGAGATCACTGTGGATCTCTCACCTGTATATTTTCAATATCTAGACACTTAGTCTAGGAAAATGGAGGTGCGTAGAACAGCACAGAGGAATTGGACAACAAGGAGGAATTCTTGAGCCAGCATTATAAGTTTAAAGATAATGTTTGTGTAAATAGCAAACCCCAGGTAATCTTTTCTCCACCAGTCCTGAATATTTCATTCTAGTACTCAGAGTTCCAATGTACTAAAACATTGTGTTTCAAACCTAATTACCAACCTCCCTCCTTCCAAAACTAAAAATTCACACCTGTTTCAATGGTTCAAGTTTCAGTGAATGGTTTCATGACCCAGAGTGTTGCCTGAACAAGAATATCAAGAATTGAAGGGAGTAGATATTGGATTTTTATTTATCCAGCTGCTTTTCACTCTCATTCCAATAATCCTGCCATGAATTCATTTTAGAACCGTCCCCAGCCAACACTTAGCCCAAGTGCTTCGGGCGAGTGGTCTCTAGGGCGAGTGTACATACCCTGGTCTAGGCAGAATCAGGCTTGTTATTCCACTGGACTCGGTGATTGGTTCCAGGAAGAAGAGCATGACCTAAGTTGGAAGAGCAGTGTGGAAGTCTGAGTTTTATGACTATTATTTGGCCTTTTGGCGAAGTGAAACTCTCCTACATAGGACTTAATGCTGGGACAACATTTAGCCTACCAACTACTGTTCATTGTTATCGAGTGCAGACCATCTTGCCACAAACAGCTTGAGTGGTTGCATGACTTTTGCCTCTGCCTTCTACCTTCACCCTGCCTCTCTCCAACCCAGTCTTTCCCTAAAGTGGTTTTTCTAAACTGCATTATATGGTCTGATCATATACTGCCTCCCTTAAAATTGCTCAGAATCTCCCCATTATTACCTGAAGTATAACTTCTAAAACTATCACCCCATACAAGGTATACTGTGTATATACTTTTCAAGTTTTTGTACATTAGGATATTTTGACTTCCTAAAAAAATAACATGCTGCTGGGGGAGAGACTGCCCTCCAGGGCTGGCCAAATCTTAGAGAGCAAGGATTCAGCCTGGGGCAGGCCTTCAGGATAAAGGCACCCAATCCAGGATCTTACCTCTTCTGTCTGACCCATACACCCCAGGAGACAATATTCCTTTGCCTTCATTATCCCAGGGTCAGTTTCCAGGCAACTAGATATCCCTCCTCTCGCCCAGAGCCCTTTGTCATTTTCCAAACTAGCCAGTACTATGCTGTTCATGCTCAGTTGTGTCTGATTCTCTGTGACTCCATGGATTGTAGCTCACCAGGGTCCCCTGTCTATCGGATTTCCCAGGCAGGAATCCTGGGTTGCCATTTGCTCCTCCAAGGAATCTTCTCAACCCAGGGATTGAATCTGTGTTTCCTGCATTGGCAGGTGGATTCCTTACCACTGCGTCACCTGGAAAGCTCCTGATGCTGCTTACCACGCTTTATCTTGCCTTTCTGTGGAAACCCAACAAAGATTCTAGCCTCAGCTTTTGCCTGTCCCTGTCTTCCGCCTCCTGACCACCCTGGTGTTTACCCATGTGGCCCTGCATGGCAGGCCATGTGTCCTGTCTCTAGGACTTGTGAGTATAATAAACTTGACTTTCCTGATTCTCTCATCTATTTCCTATTATGACAGCCCATGACTGATCATTTCATTAAAAAAAAAAATTAAACACAAGTTCCCTACTGACATCTCTAATTTTAATGCTGCTCTCCTCACTCATACTCTTCTCTCTAGCTACACTGAACCACTAGCAATCCCCTAAGAGAACAATGATCCCTCTCTTCCACTGATTTTGTTGGACATTTCCCCAATTTTAGAATTATTTCCCTAGTGCTCTTCCCTTTCCTATCCAATTCCACCTAGCCTCTCCTACTTGTTCTTGAAAAGAGTTTCAAGAAGACATGAGTGCATCTGGAAGACTTTGCTGCTGTACTACCCCCAAATCTGAGTGAGGCACTCTTCTAGGGTGGTACCTAATAACCTTGTGTGTACANCCCTAGTGCTCTTCCCTTTCCTATCCAATTCCACCTAGCCTCTCCTACTTGTTCTTGAAAAGAGTTTCAAGAAGACATGAGTGCATCTGGAAGACTTTGCTGCTGTACTACCCCCAAATCTGAGTGAGGCACTCTTCTAGGGTGGTACCTAATAACCTTGTGTGTACATCCCTCCCAGCACTTGTCACTGAATTATAACTGCCTGCCTTAATTTTTCCATTTCCTCCACAGACAGCAAATACCAAGAAGGAAGGAACAGTTCCCTCTTCAGAGTCACAGCCCCAGTATCTGATCCAGGGCTTGGCAGTACCGAATAAGCATCTGTTGACTGCATGATAAGCAGCATAGTAACTTGAAAAAATATTCCACATAAAAGTTGATAAATATTTCCTCCTAAAGATGGGACTTAACCTTAGCTGCTGCCTCCCCCAGAGCTCAGAGCAGGTCTCATTGCAGCCGAGGGTAAAAATAAGCAGGAACAGATGACGAGGCATATGGAGCTTCTTGCTCTTTTCCTGCGGCAAGAATTCACTTTTGCATTCAGGTAGGCCCAGGCTGCCATGCAGGCTCTTCTGTGGCCTCTTCGGGGAGCCCAGGGGGAGGACAACTTGGCACCGAGTGAATGAACCGGGTTCTGATGAAGAAGAGGGGATTTTCCACCACATCGCCAAAATGCCAAAATCGGCCACACTGCCAAAATGCCTGAATTTGTTGAGGGATGGGGAGGAGGAAGGGAGACTGACAGACAAGCTCAAATCAGTGGTACAGCTTCCAGGAAAGAAAGAGCTGCAGCTTTTCCATGGCTACACACTACAAGGAGGAGGGTGGGGGTGAGAAGAATGGCAGCTTCTAGGAAGCTCATCTTATCCCTAATCTGGGCTTTCCATGCAAATCTCTTCAAAGAATGTGCCCTTCAACGAGAGCCCACTCTATGCCCTCTGCCTCCAGTAAGCTTTCCCTAATTCTTCAGCCTAGGGTACTCTCTCTGGCTCTGCTACCAACTAACACAACACCCACTGACCACACATCCATTGCACTGGTTCTAAGTACTGGCCACTTTGCCAAAAATAGCTCTGGTTAAGTGGCTGCGTGATTTATTTAAGGAAGCAGGTCCTGACTTACCTCCCCAATTGAATTAAAAGTTCAGTGGCCACACTGTGTGCTTCTTTACATGTCTTTTACATGTTCATGGCATTAAGCACAGTGCTGAGTTTGAGATATCAGGAATCACTCAACAGATAAATGAGTAAGTCAGACTTGAGTCTGATTTATTCACTTGTCAAAAGGCTCACTATAGCAGAACCTACTAAATGGACACAGTCAAGGCTTCCTCCAGGAATCAGCCTCTGGTGACCCGAAAGCATCGGCGTATTAGTGGCAGATCTTCACTTTACCGTCAACCAAATGACATCTGATAGACCGGATCAGGTGCTGGAAAATATGAGCAACTCCCTGGACTCTGTGTCATACGCCACCCACCTATGACCTCTTATGTCAACAGTTCATCGTCAGCAGGGCTATCCCCAGAATGCCTGGGGTTAGGGTTAGTACTGCTACTGCTAGTTCCTGCCTGGTTTGAATGAGATCAAGATGTGGGTTATTTATGTCATAGTAAGATTTCTGTTTTTCCCAGAGAGAGAATATGATCTCAGTTCCTTGAGGGGGCCCTACTGTCCCATGATATGGGACTTGATATGTGATATTTAAAGTTCCTACCTTGATATATGATTAAAGTTCAAAGGAAGATGCTCTAAACCCTGAGGGCTTCAAGGATGATCAAGATATTGGTCTCCACTCGCAGAGAGATTGCAGTCTAGAACCTGTGCTTAGGAAAAAGGTAAATCGACTGATAATGGGAGTTCAGAAAAGGNTTAAAGTTCAAAGGAAGATGCTCTAAACCCTGAGGGCTTCAAGGATGATCAAGATATTGGTCTCCACTCGCAGAGAGATTGCAGTCTAGAACCTGTGCTTAGGAAAAAGGTAAATCGACTGATAATGGGAGTTCAGAAAAGGAAGCAATTAAAGGGAAAGGGGCTTGAGTAACACCCCCAGGGGATGCTTGAGATTCAGCTAGTGAGAGGTCATTCTAGGCCAAGAAAACTGAGTAAGCCCAGGATGTAAAAGCAGGAATGTATCTGATTTTTCAAGGAATAATGTGAAAGCCAATCATTGGCAAAATAGCTAAGTAAACGGGTAGTTATTCCTGTAACAAAAATTTACTATAGGAATCTCTGGCAAAACATGCATCTGTTTACTACAGTTGTTTTAGAGAGTTGTTGAAAAGCTGCCCTTCATCTTTTAGGTTTTTGCAGCATGAAATGCACGTTAAGACACTACATTCAGGGCTGAGTGCTGAAACAGTGCTTCTTGATCTTTAATACAGACATGAGNTTAAAGTTCAAAGGAAGATGCTCTAAACCCTGAGGGCTTCAAGGATGATCAAGATATTGGTCTCCACTCACAGAGAGATTGCAGTCTAGAACCTGTGCTTAGGAAAACGGTAAATTGACTGATAATGGAAGTTCAGAAACGGAAGCAATTAAAGGGAAAGGGGCTTGAGTTACACCCCCAGGGGATCCTTGGGATTCAGCTAGTGAGAGAGGTCAGCTAGTGAGAGGTCATTCTAGGCTAAGAAAACTGAGAAAGCCCAGGGTGTAAAAGCAGGAACGTACCTGATTTTTCAAGGAATAATGTGAAAACCAATCATTGGCAAAATAGCTAAGTAAATGGGTGGTTATTCCTGTAACAAAAATTTACTATAGGAATCTCTGACAAAACATGCATCTGTTTACTACAGTTGTTTTAGAGTTGTTGAAAAGCTGCCCTTCATCTTTTAGGTTTTTGCAGGATGAAACGCACGTTAAGACACTACATTCAGGGCTGAGTGCTGAAACAGTGCTTCTTGATCTTTAATACAGACATGAGTCATCTGGGGATCACGGCAACATGCAAATTCTGCCACATGGTATCAGGAGATGATCCTGAAATTCTACATCTCTANCTGGCATGCTATAGTCCAGGGGTCACAGTCAGACACAACCGAGCAACTGAACTGAACTGATGCTTTCTCTATTATACTTATTACTTTTAGATATTGTTCTTCAGTTGCTAAGTCAGTTCCGACTCTCTGTAACCCATGGACTGCAGCACACCATGCTTCTCTGTCCTTCACTGTCTCCTGGAGCTTGCTCAGATTCATGTCCATTGAGCTGGTGATCCCATCTAACCATCTCATCCTCTGCTGCCCCCTTTTCCTTTTGCCTTCAATCTTTCCCAGCATCAGAGGCTTTTCCAATGAGTTGACTCTTTGCATCAGGTGGCCAGTGTACTGGAGTTTCAGCAATAGTCCTTCCAATGATATATATAAATGAATATGCATGTATGCATGTGAATACATATGTGTGCAGTACATGCGGAATGTTCTGTTTTTTCTTGGTTGCTCCTCCTAGTGTATGTCTCTCTCTCAAGACTTTAGGACACAGACTTTGCTTTGTTCACTGCTCTACTGTATCCCAAGTACTCATCGGAGGCACTGTCTATGGAATTCTCCAGGCAAGAATGCTAGAGGGATTAGCCATTCCCTTCTCCAGGGAACCTTCCTGATCCAGGGATTGAACCTGAGTATCCTGCATTGTAGACAAATTCTTTTCCACCTAAGCCACCAGGACCCTTACAAGGCACTAAGATAGGATTATTAGAAAATGAATTAAACTACAGATGATCAGAAAGCATGTATTACACACATTTTTTAAAGAGTAGTAGGAGTTAAGTAGGATAAGAAAAAAGAAAAGCAGGTAAAAAGGCTTTGTAGAATAAAAGCAAACCAAGAGGCTAGAGTGAAGCTGAGAAAAAGTCATGTCAGATTTTATGGAACAGGTTATTTTTTTCCTCTTTATTCCAAGAGCACTTTGAAATCACTGAAGGTTTTAAGCCAAGAGAGGTATGTTCAGATTTGAATTTTTAACACAGTACTCCAGCTACCCATTAGACAGTGGCTCAGGGTTATCACCAAGATGCCATAAAGCATTTGAGTCACATCCCCTCTGATTCCCTGCTCACCAAACTCTTTTCTGATTAGAATTTGGCTTTCCAGAATTTGACTAAGAGACCATGACGGGCATTTTCTGATGTACAGGAGAGATATGCATCATTATAAAGTAATAGATGAATATTCTGTGTTATCTGTCAGTCTCTTTGAGCTCAGGTTCTGTGAAAGCCTCTTGAGAGATGAATCCTGCCTCCTTGAGCTGACAAATCAGATTTCTAAAGCAACAGAGCGGAGGGTCAGGCCTTGACCTCAGCTGCTTGGCCAAAATAAATGTTCACCTTGCAGCCCCTTGGCTGATTAAATCCCTACCTCCAACCCCACTCTCCCCACTCTGCTATGGGCCATTAAGCAGAAAATCACTACTGAATTCTGAACCAGGCCTGAGGGCTTAAACAAAACTCTGGGCCAGTGCAAAACTCAGCTCACCTGGAGGTTGATTCTCAAAGAATTGAGGAGCCACGTTAAAGGAAAAGTGGCTCAACAATTCTGGATGTTCTTGAGGAACCCCAGAGGAGCACCCAGAAAGATCATTATTGTGGATGATGACAAACAGTAACACATAAGGCACTTGTGTGAAGGCAAATTAAATTAGCTACTCTGAGGTTCTGCTGAGCTTATTTGGAAAGAAATTTGCACACTGAAAATGTGAAATGCACACATTGAACTAGCCACACTCATGAAAGCACTAAAGGGCCTTCCGAACAACGATGCACTAATGAGAATTCTGGAAAGTAACCAACGTCTTCTCTCAACGTGGCCCCACTCCACTGGGTTCTTCCTGCCACAACATCTAAAGAGAACAACTACTTACATTTTCCAAGATATTCCAACATCCACTCCAAGTATGGCCTTGAAATCAAAGTTCTGCAGGTCAGCAGGACAACCCCCCAGGTCTATGACATCAAAACAAACAAGACTACCTGAGTGAATTCTTTCTACATGGCATCCAGGACACCCATGTCTGGTTTGTTTTTTTCTTTTCTTCTAATTACTCAGGAAAAAAGCCACTCCCTCCAAGGCTGAGCGTTAATAAAAACATGGGTTCTACCTCCAGCTTTGCTACTGGCTGGCTACAAGACCTTGAAAAACAGATCTACAGTACATCATACTCATTTGTTTATTCACAACAGCCTTTGATTCTTTATACAATGCCAGGCCCCATGCGATGTTCTTAGGAAATAAAGATGAGTGAGAGAAATCCTTCCTTCCAAGTTGCTCCAAGTTCCTTCAGGGAGATGGGCAAGGAAAGCAAATGTAACAACAGCAGCACAATGCGCTCTATACAAAAAGTATATCCAGGGTATTAAATGGGCTTAGAGGCCAGTGCAGCTCTGCCTGCGGGAGGCTGGGAATGCTTCCAAGAGGAAACAGCAGCTGAAGTGAGATTTGAAAGAAGAGTTAGAGTTCATCAGGGCAGTAGGGTGGGCCTTAGGGAACAGAGGATATTCCCAGCAAAAGGCACAGCATGAGCAATGGTGTTGAGGTAAGAAAACAAGGGTTGAGAGATACTGCAAATCTTAAATCTTCAAAAGACCACAGGTGGGGTGAGTTGTACAGGGTGAAGGTGAACTAAAGCTAGCAAAAAGAACACTGTACCTTACAGTGAGGCCTCCAACCAAGTCCCCCAGGGACTCACTCCGCCTGTGCGTACTGACAACTCTTTCTGCGAGCCCTTGTTACACCTGGGTGCCTTCTCTGGTCTCAAGGGCAGTTTCTGCCTGTGCACAGAGTGGGCTGAAGTACTGAGGTGTTAAAGCCACAGGCACAGATACCACCAGTGATGAGAATAACTGGCTGATAAATGCCCAACAAACTCAGCCTTTGAGACAGCTTCGACACAGGGTCCAGTAGCCCTCGGTGTGCTTATAAGCACACATATGAAATAATGAAATACACATATTAAGCACTCATATTACTCCCTCCTTTCCCTGTTTCACTTTCCCTCTCGCCTAACATCACTCCTTGGGATCTTTGGCTTACATTGGGTTTCTCTCAAAGATTTCAGTGCAAGGGACTGATTTGTGATATCTGCAGCATGTGTGCAAGCTAAGTCGCTTCAGTTGTGTCTGACTCTTTGCAATCCTATAGAATGTAACCTGGCAGGATCCTCTGTCTATGGGATTCTCCAGGCAAGAATACTGGAATGGGTCCCCAGGCCCTCCTCCAGGGGATCTTCCCAACCCAGGGGTCGAACCTGCCTCCCTTATGTCTCCTGCATCAGCAGGCGTGTTCTTTACCACTAGAGCCACGGTGCGTGTAGCATAGCAGTTACTTAGGTGTTCACTTCTTGATGTTGGGGATGGAATACGGGCGCAATAGCTCTAGTTCTTTAAGGACATGGAGGAAATATGAATGATAGAGATGGCGAAGGTGATTGGCCTGTTTCATTGGCAAGTTTCAGAGAACTCGAAAGAACAAATTATGGATCATCCAACTGTCTACTTAGGGCATGATGTGAAAAGCAGAGGGTCTCCATGGCAGGATTGAAAAAGGTTTAATTTTTTGCAGGTGCAAGGCAGATTGCTGAAGATCAGGTGCAAGATTTGATTTGTAAGAATGACAGAGTTATGAAGGAAGCTGGATTTATAGCTCTGCAAGTGTTAGGGCCCCACAGGGAAGGAGTGGAACCCTGAGAACAGGAATGTGGAAATTTGGGTGTAACTCCTTGGGAACACCTAAACCTCAGGTCCCCTTTGGGTCTGTGGGATGGCAAGAAAAGTTGCTTTGCCATGGACAGAGGGGGTTTTCCATCATCTGGAGACCATGCAAAGCCCTGAGTTGAGATAGACTCATTACAAGGTGATCTCCTCCTCAGGATCTGACTGATCTCCCTTAATTGTCTTGAGATGAGCTGGAAGTGTGTTGGACCAAGAGGAAAATTTATTATTGGGTTATTTGTGCCTTTTTCTGTACACAGTTGTGTGCATGCTCAACCATGTCTGACTCTGGCTTCTCTGTCCATGGGATTTCCCAGGCAAGAATACACTGGAGTGGGTGCCCATTTCCTTTTCCAGAGGATCTTCCCAACACAGGGAGTGAATCCACATCCCCTGTATTGTCAGTCACTTCTTTACTGCCACACCATCTGCCACCTGGGAAGACCTGTATCAGAGAAACTCTTTTTTTTTTCTTAAGTATTTTGTGTGGGCTTACTGGATTTTCAAAATTATTTACTTATTTATTTTTAGCTGTGCTGGGCCCTCACTGCTATGAGGGCTTCCCTCTAGTTGTGGTTCGAAGGCTTCTCATTACAGCGGCTTCTCTTGTTTCAGAGCACGGGCTCTAGATAGCTCAGGCTTCAGTAGCTGTGGTATGTGGGCTCTGTAGTTGTGGCTCCTAGGCTCTAGAGCACAGGCTCAACAGCTGTGGCACACGCGCTTAGTTGCTTCACGGCATATGGGATCTTCCCAGACCGGGGATCGAACGAGTGCCTCCTGTGTGGGCAGGTGGATTCTTTACCCACTGAGCCACTAGGGAAGCCTGGACTCACAGGATTTGAAAATCAATTTTATTATAAAGATGTATGTCCTGTGTTTTATTTACTTAATGATGGTAAAACAGAGATAAACACAACCTTAATGAGTTCATTTTTCAAATAAGGTAGTATAATACTGTCAAAATACATAGAACATTTTGATCATTACTGGAAATCTCATTGGACAGCCTTGTCCTATAGATATGTAGGATCTCTAATATCCAGTCTCAGCATGGCCCATGCAAATATTTGTGGGAATGGTAAACAAGACCAAAGACGCAAAATAGTAATTTCTTGGAATTTTGGGTTATTACTGATACCCTTATGGCACAAAGTGAAGAGGAACTACAAAGCCTCTTGATGAAAGTAAAAGAGGAGAGTGAAAAAGTTGGCTGAAAGCTCAACATTCAGAAAATGAAGATCATGGCATCCGGTCCCATCACTCCATGGGGAATGGATGGAGAAACAGTGGAAACAGTGTCAGACTTTATTTTGGGGGGCTCCAAAATCACTGCAGATGGTGACTGCAGCCATGAAATTAAAAGACATTTACTCCTTGGAGGAAAAGTTATGACCAACTTAAATAGCATATTCAAAAGCAGAGACATTACTTTGCTGACTAAGGTCCATCTAGTCAAGGC
>SJYA01002076.1:947575-1066205 GCA_006410615.1 Neotragus moschatus
GGACATGACTGAGCGACTGAACTGAACTGAACTGAACTAATAGATGGTAAATGTTCCAGAGGCCAGGCAACTTGGCAGCCAATGAAGATGTTGCTTGATTTATACAACAAAAAAATATAAAAACAAGGATATAGTTCTCAAAACTTACTATTAACTCTCAAACCATTAGAAAAGGGCACACAATTTGGACAGATATGTTGTCAGTGAAGATGGATGGCAAATAAACACATGAAAAGAGAATCAACATTGTTAGTCACTAGAAAATGCAAATTAAAACAAGATACCATCATACACTTATTAAAATAGCTAAAATTAAAAATACCACCATTACCAAGAGTTGGAGAGGATGTGAAGGAACTCTCATGGGACTCATGGAACAATTGCTTGAAAATTTAAATGTACTCCTATGCTTCTTAAAATTTTAAACATACCCCTATTGTGCCTTTGAATTGTGTTGCTAAAGACTCTTGAGAGTCCCTTGGACTGCAAGGAGATGTCAGTCCTAAAGGAAATCAACCCTGAATATTCATTGGAAGGACTGATACTAAAGCTGAAGTTCTAATACTTTGGCCAGCTGATGGGATGAGCTAACTCACTAGAAAATACCCTAATGCTGGGAAAGACTGAGGGAAGGGATAAAAGGGAGCAACAGAGGATTAGATGATTGGCTGGCATCACAGATTCAATGGACATGAGTTTGAGCAAACTCTGTGAGATAGTGAAGGACAGGGAAGCCTGGAGTACTGTAATCCATGGGATCGAAAAGAGTGTGACATGACTTAGCGACTGAACAACCACAACTATTATGCCTCCTAGATGTTTTACCCAGATGACAAGAAAGCATACGTTCATCCAAAGACTTGTACATTAATTTTTAGAGCAGCTTTTCCTATGATTGTCCCAAACTGGAAAAGCCTAGCTGTCTATCAACCTGTGAATGAATAAACACATCCTTGCAAGGAAATATTTCTTGGTGATAAAGAAAGGAATGAACCATGGATACATCAAACAATGTAGATGAATGTCAAGATAAGCACTTTTAATAAAAGAAATGTGGTTATTTCTCTCCTGAAAGTAGGCCTGCTTTTTCTTGCTATAAAAGCACTAAATACCCAAGCTTAGTGTTCCTCAACTATGTTGCAAACCCACCATGTATAGCATCTGTCTAGATTCCCCCACATTGGTCCTGTGGGATTTGAGCAGTGATAGTGGCAGGGATAGGGGCTGTTCATAGACCCAACAGCATGATGACCCACTCACTAAGGCTTATATAATTATTCTCATTGCTGAACATTCAACCCATCAGTAACAGATACCAACATCAAGCCCTTGCTCTAGAACTATCCCTAAAAAGGATTAATCATTTGTTGGTAAACTAATTATATCAGATTCTACTCTAGAAAAGGCAATGATTCATCCTGAACAAAATTGATACATATTCTGGGTAAGCATTTTCCTTTCCTTCTTGTAGTATCATTCAGTTCAGTTCAGTTCAGTCGCTCAGTCGTGTCCGACTCTTTGCGACCCCATGAATCGCAGCACGCCAGGCCTCCCTGTCCACCACCAACTCCTGGAGTTCACTCAGACTTGTGTCCATCGAGTCAGTGATGCCATCCAGCCATCTCATCCTCGGTCGTCCCCTTCTCCTCCTGCCCCTAATCCCTTCCAGCATCAAAGTCTTTTCCAATGAGTCAACTCTTTGCATGAGGTGGCCAGACTACTGGAGTTTCAGCTTTAGCATCATTCCTTCCAAAGAAATCCCAGGGCTGATCTCCTTCAGATTGGACTGGTTGGATCTCCTTGCAGTCCAAAGGACTCTCCAGAGTCTTCTCCAACACCACAGTTCAAAAGCATCAATCCTTTGGTGCTCAGCCTTCTTCACAGTCCAACTCTCACATCCATACATGACCACTGGGAAAACCATAGCCTTTGACTAGACGGACCTTAGTCAGCAAAGTAATGTCTCTGCTTTTGAATATGCATCTTTAGCCAGTATCAATACTTGGTAACCCACATAACATTTATTTTACTGACATGTGCACCCATATAACATCAATTCAGATTTCCCAGGTGATGCTAGTGGTAGAGAACCTGCCTGCCAATGCAGGAGAACTAAGAGACGTGGATTCAGTCCCTGAGTCAGGAAGATCCCTTGGAGGAGGGCATGGCAACCCACTCCGGTATCCTTGCCTGGAGAATCCCATGGACAGAGGAGCCTGGTAGGCTACAGTCCATAGGGTCACACAGAGTCAGACACAACTGAAGTGATTTAGCACGAACACACACATGCATGCACACACACATGCACGAACACACACATGAACGAACACATGAAAGACTCACTTTAAGACAAAGGAAATGTGGCAATGGGTGTATGTCAATGAGATCAACTTTTATTACCATATATTGCAGCATCTGGAAGCTATTAGTCTGAAAGAATGTTTATCCTTTATTATACTTTTATTATACCTTTATTAGCCTCTAAAGGTATTGCTAATGTTACAGGGTTGGGATGAACTCTAGAACAGGGTGTTATTCCTCAAGATGAAGTATATATCTGGAACCAAAGGCCATTACATGGTCCTGTGTTTCTAACAGGTAGAACACAAAAATCTAGGAACTTGAAGGTGGGAATGGGCTCTGGGTGTAACATCTTCCAGTGACCCAGCAGGTGAACTTATGCTTCCCATTTCTACAATTTTAGGTTCTGCAGGTTTCCTGGGTAAGGAATACTTCTACCAGTGGATACAGTAAAATGCTTCTCACTCTAAAATTGCAACTGCTACCTGTTCATTTTGGGCTCTTTATTGGCAGGGACCATTGACAGTTTCTACCTTGTCAGTGGTATTTAACCTTAGCTATCACAAGAAGATAAGATTACTGCTACATCACTGGGGAAGTTAAAAGCAGGTAGGGAACTCAGAGGATTCACTGAGGCACTTCTTGTTACTTCCAGACTGTTGATAAACAGAATTATCAATTTCAGCGACCACAGCCTGACAAGTGTCCAATAATAAGTAATGTGAACCCTTCAGGAATGAAGGTCTGGGTCACCCTATAAAGCAAGCAACCTAGATAAGCAGAAGTGTTGGCTGAGAATGACAGAAATATAGATGGATGGTAGAGGAGGGAGGTGATAAGTTGCAGTAGCTTCCGGACCACCTACAGCAATGGGGACTGTAGTTTAAACCTCTGATCCTCTTTTTGTTTTTTTAAAGAAACTGTGACGATCCACTCACTCCATTAAAGAAGCAGTAAAGGAACAGAATAAACTTAATAGAGGGCACTATTTGATCCACGAGGGGAAAGTGGTGGTCTGAGCCAATGCGGTTGGCTCTCTACCCACTACTCACCACACTCATTGTTCCCAGGCATGCCAAGAGAGTCTTGGCATGATTTTGCCTGAGGACTTTCTCTTAATGTAGGCCCATACATGGGTTAGGATGAAATTGTTGGTGAGCAAACCCCTCAGCCATAGATGTACTCTTGGACAAAATTTGGCAGATCAATATCTCAGTTTCCTGGCCCCTCAAACATAGCAAATCAGAAAGAACTCCAGCTGGCCCCTATAAGAATGAGCATCAATGGTCCACAGCAGTAAACATCTCGCTAGCCAATCTTATATTCTCATTCTTTTTTTTGTTTGTTTGTTTTACTTCCTACAGGGTGATGGAAAGAAAGGTTTTATGAAGGATATTGAACTGGATAATTTCTACACTCACTTCCAAGACTTAACCCCTTCAGGACTTTTTCCCCTCATGAGTTCCGTATCAAATTGAACACATCTTCAGTTCAGCTGCTTTCTCAACATTAACAGTATGGATTACTTTAACACAGACTTATTTTGCTTTCCTGTTGTCTTGGAAATACTTGTCTGGTCTCCCCAGCTAGACACCTTCTTAAGCCATATCATCTGAAGTGGTGAGTTTCCAAGTATTTTATCCTCAGAGCAGTAATAATAACTTCACCCGTCTTCACAACAATCCTGTGAAGTAGCTTCTATCATTATTGTTCCTATTGTGCAGAAGTGTGAACTGAGACTCAGGGATATTAAGTCATTTCCCCAAGGATACTCAGCTGGTAAGTGGAAGCTGCAGGCTTTGAACTCAGGTACTCTGTCTTCTTAACCATTTATCCTCTACTGCTTCTTAAGGGCTATTTTTAATCTTGTTTTCCCTTGACAAAAACATTGCTTTGAAACATTTGTCTGTATAAACTAATTAGCTATGAATTACCCAGTTTGATAATGAATTTGCTCTCTTATTTTTTTTAGTTAACCAAAGACATCAGAATTTCTAACCATGAGGTTGAGCCAACCTGTGTGATCACTAGACTATAACCTTTATAAGGAGATGAATAAAAAAGCTTCCTTATATAATTCCAGCCAAGACAAAATACACTGATGTTTAAGTTAGACCACAGCTTGGAGGTAGATAGCTTTGAATTAGGCTGTTCCAAAATCAAATAATAAAATCAAACTCAAGAAGCTCTGTTATCACTTTGTGGACTCTAAATGGTCCAGAGTTTCAAAATGGTAACTCCTCATCCCCTGGGCAATTTTGTTTTGGGTTTTTTCGGTGCTGTTTTGTGTTTTTAATCTTTCATTCTATAGGAGAGCCTTGCAGTGTGTTGCCATTTCCTTCTCCATGAGTCTCTGCAAAGAGGAATATTTGGGCCACAATGGTAAATAATGGAGCACTCAATCTCATTTGGAATTCTCCTGTTATAACCAACTTCTCTGATTTTCCATTTGTTCCTATATGCCACAAGCATAATGATCACTTAAAAATATAAATCAGGCCCCATCACTCAATTACACAAAACCCTCATGGAGTTCCTATTATGCTTAAAATTAAATCTAAGTTTCTTAGCATAGCCAAAAGACTGAGACATGCTTCTCAAGCAAATTACTAAATGATTCTATTTCCCTTGGAAGATGGGATAAACCCCAGAAAATTCATGACATTTAGTGGCTCTTTCTGTCAAAAGGACTCATTCAACATTCAATCACCCAATGCATTCTTACGCACAGAATTTTCAATGGGTCCCTAGTGCTTTACACTTGAACAGGGATTGACAGTTAGAGATTAGCAGGCATTTTAAGAAATCTTCCAACATGAAGAAACAAATTCAGGCAAACAAACAGGAGAAAAACAACCTATCCATATTTAATATCTTCCCAATTAAGAACAGATTTTGAAGAATTTGCCTTCAGTGAACAAGGAGAGGGTGCCATGAATAAAGGAAGAAGTAGGAAGAAGAGTGCACCCTGGGAGATTAAAAGTATCTGAAATACAACATCCAATAGGAGTCAAGAAGATCTCCAAGGATGTATACAAAACAACAAAGAGAAAATAGGATACACAATGGAGTACTACTCAGCCATTAAAAAGAATAAAATATTGTTATCTGCAGCAACAACAGCAATTGTTATCTGAACCTGGAGGTTATCCTACTAAGTGAGGTCAGTCAGAGAAAAACAAACACCATATGTAGAGTCACTTATATGTAGAGTCTTAAAAAACGATACAAATAAACTTATTTACAAAACAGAAAGGCTCACAAAATTAGAGAATGAATGTATGGTTGCCGGGGGAAATGGGAGGGACAGAGAGCTTGGGAGTTTGGGATTGACCTGTACACACTGCTGTATTAAAAATGGATAATTAATGAGGACCTACTGTATAGCACAGGGAACTCTGCTTAATGTTTTGTCAAAAAAAAAATAGAAAAGGAGACAAAATAAACAGGAAACGAATAGTAGAAGTTCAATACAGGAAATTCAGTCTCTCACTAATGTGGGTACCAGGGAATGTGAAAAATGGAGAAACAGTGAAATTATTAGTGAAGAGATATAAGAAAAATTCTCAGAATGAAAAACATGAATCTTCAGAAAGAAAGGGAAGTCATAAGAGAGAAAAATCTTTGTTTAGCGTAAGACAGGCTGTTAATAAAGTCTAAAGTTAACAAGTCAAGAAGTAGCAGTATAAACATGTTATTTAAAAATTTGGAGGTAAATAGAAAATAAACAGATATGAGAGTTTAAATGAATCCCTCTGAGAAGTAAATCTGGATGTTAGGAAAAGGTAGAAAAAAGTGGAGAGCAAGGGGATTGCTCGTTATATAAACAAATACATGTGCCTATTTTTTAAGATACAAAGAGAGATATCTTTGACTGTGAATGTGTATTATGTGTGTCTGCATGTATATATATTACTTTGATTAAAAATAAAATAAAGATACAGTAAATGATTTTTTGAGACTTTTTTTTCCAAGGTTTGAGTTTCCTACTTTCCCTCTCCTAGGCCTATTGACTTTTTTGGTAGCCAAACCTTTTGGGAAGGTTTCCATTATGATATTCCTTTGGAACTAACGTGACTAGCATAATTTGGGGTGTCTTCCTAACATGGTTCTTACAGAAGTGATCTAAGGACCATGCTTTGAGAAACTGATCTATTCCAAAGGACTCCCTGCCTCTGCAAGCATTAAAGCCCAGCTAGGAGTACAGTCAGGCAACCTAAGGCAAAACAACCACAACAGAAACAAAAAACACAGCTAAATGTGACTTTTGCTGGCTTCTTTGTCCCCTATCTTCCCTGGGAGCTTTGTGGAATTAGCTGTGATTATGGGAAGTGACTGGCTGAGTATTTGGGCCCCTAGGTACCACCATTTCTTCTATTTATCAGCTGGAAGATATGACTCAGTACCCAACACAGCAGCTTCCCCAGTATTAATACCTTAGAAGGCACCCAAGAAATGATTCTGGAAAGGAGGGAAAAAGGGAAAGGGACATGGGGATGGAAAGGAGTGATACGGGGGAGGCAAACACCTTTTTTATATCTGAGAGGCTGTGAAGTTAACAACAATCCACCAATGGAGTTTGGGTGTACACATAGAAAACAGCCTGTTGGTTTTGACTTTGATAAAAGACTCTTGATCCGTAGTGTTTGAGCATCTAAGTGAGTGTCCAGCACAAGATGTTGAGGAAAACAAACACAAACAATGACTAGTGCCCACAAGTGCTTTAAACTCTCTTCTGGAAAACAAAGTTGACGAACGTGAAACAGACAGCAAGCAAGTTTGTAGCTACTATACAACATCATATAGACAGTGAGTGCAAAAGGAATTGGATATCAAAAGACCAGAAATTCATGGAGAAAGAATCTTCAAGAAACAATTAGATGTGAGTAATAACACACGTATGCAACCTATTGATACACAGGAAACACGGGAAAGCACAGAGAAGGGCCAACGCAAAGAAGGGCAATGGCACCCCACTCCAGTACTCTTGCCTGGAGAATCCCATGGACAGAGGAGCCTGGTAGGCTGCAGTCCATGGGATCGCTAAGAGTTGGACATGACTGAGTGAGTTCATTTTCACTTTTCACTTTCCTGCATTGGAGAAGGAAATGGCAACCCACTCCAGTATTCTTGCCTGGAGAATCCCAGGGACGGGGGAGCCTGGTGGGCTGCTGTCTATGGAGTCGCACAGAGTCAGACACGACTGAAGCGACTTAGCAGCAGTAGCAGCAGCAAAGAAGGATCCAATTGGGAGGGAACCTGCTGAAAATACCTGGAACCCAAGCACATAAATGTGTCACAAGGGTTTTGCACTCTTGTTGAGAGTGTCAGGTGAGTCCTTCAGCTTCAGGTCTACAAAATCTCCCAACCTGCCACATGAAGTGGGGATTTTCTGGGCAAGTCCTATGCTTCTGTCAAGAGCATTGAGGAGGCCTTTCAAGCATTCATGCTAAATCACTTTCAGTTGTGTCTGACTATTGCGACCCCATAAACTGTAGCCTGCCAGGATCCTCTGTCCATGGGACTTTTCAGGCAAGAATACTGGAGTGGGTAGCCATTCTCCAGGGTATCTTCCTGGCTCAGGGATTGAACCCAGGTCTCCTGCATTGGAGACAGAATCTTCACCACTAGCAACCTGAGAAGCCCAAGGAGGCCTTTGTGTTTCTTCAAAGCAGTGTCCTGAAGAAGACATTTGGATTTCAAAGGAGAACGCTTGCATGGACAGCCTAAGTGCCTAATTCAGAGCCAATGAGATGCTCAGAAATCATGTCTTCAATCTTATGTGCTCAGTCCCTCAGTCATGTTCGACTCCTTGCAACCCCATGGACTGTAGCCCACCAGGCTCCTCTGTCCGTGAGATTTCCCACTCAAGAACACTGGAGTGGATTGCCATTTCCTCCTCCAGGGGATCTTCCTGACCCAGGAATCAAGCCCGCATCTCAGGAAAGCCTCCTTCAATCTCCCAGTGAGAGAGAAATTAGAGTTCTGCAGCTTACTGACAGCTTGCGAGAGGGGAAAGTGCCCTGGCCTCTGTTTCCTCACCTACAGAATGGGGCAACTGCCTCTGAGATTTGTTGGGAGGTTTTAGTGGCACAACTTCCCATTTTTAGAGAGCACTCAGCATGCGTTCTTATTCTTTTCCTGCTTGGAACAGAGTACTACTGATGATGAGAAATTGTGAGAGGTGTTGGTCACAAACACTCAGCAACTACTTGCACAGATGAGGCTGTATATTGTTCCCTGGATTCTGACCGGTTCTTTGGTTGTTTTATTTTGACCAACTCCAGTCAGTGCAAGTGGTTCGTGTAGCTCTAGAAAACAGGCTGAGTTTGGCCTGTGCATTTTGGCATCCTGGACAAGGGGATCATAGAGCTGAGGATGGAAAAGTACCTGGCAGTGCCTCCTGACTCCGACTTCCTACCGGCAACATCCGCCTCTTGCTGACTCTGAGTCACCAGCAGCAGGCCTCCCCTCCCCTGCGGCCCATCCACCCGTTAGGCCGGCAGCTCTCCTCCGGTGCNAGGGAGAAAACACAAACTTCCTCTATCTTTTAATCTCATTTTATGAAGGAATTTAAAGGGAGAAGGGAGAGTGAAGTCCTTTGAAAACATAATGTGTTAAGTAGTCTTCATCCAAGATGCCTCACTGATAGAACATAATGCGAAAGTCTCATTTCCAGTGCTTACAGTTTAAGGAAATCACTTGGTGCCTTGAAAACACAACATATGTTGTTAACTTTTCCCATGATCTCATGAGAAAACAAAACTTTTGCAGTGTTTCTCAAAGAGATATACATCTCAAATCCCCCCCCATCCCATATATGCCTGTTTCTCTAAAAATTGCACTGGATCATTTTCTTTGCTCTAAGATTTCTTTTTCTTATTAAAAAGTGATATAAAATGAAATAGACTCACAGGCATGGAAAAAAAAACTGACAGTTACTCAAGGGGAAGAATGGGAGGGGTAAATTAGGAGTTTGGAATTAAAATATACACATTACTATATATAAAATAGATAATCTAGAAGGACCTCTATATAGCACAGGGAACTTTACTCCATATTTTCTAAAAACCTATAATGGAAGAAAATATAAAAAATGAAATATATACGTGTGTGGGTCTGTCTGTGTGTGTGTGTAATTGAAACACCTTTCTGTACACCTGAAACTAACCAATGTTAAAAATCAATATATTTAAATACTAATTTTTAAATGTGGTGGAAATATTTGATTCCACCCTAATAACCCAAGATCTAGGTTTTTACTATTGAAGCAAACCAAATAATAAAAAATTTATCCATAAAATGATGATTGAACTTAAAATTGATGTTATCTTCATCATGTTTTAACAATGACACTCAACCAACCAAAGTCTAGCTAACTAGAGCCTGCAATCTGGCATAGTTTACCATCCATATTTCAGAGATGGAGTCGAATGATGGCAAAATATTTTGCCTTAGGGTTGTTAGGTTAATTTCCAGAACGTGTTGGTTTCAACCTACAGTTATCTCAATGTCTTTCAGCTTCAATCCCTATCCCACTAATCCTCAGATGCTACAAGAGTAGGTTCCCTATGAGTCATCCACCTGCACCATTTAGCCTGCTACATTATAACTGCTTAGTGAAAATCTATTGAAGGATGAAGCCTTTATTGTTCCAAATAAATCCTGAAACTGAGCAAGATTTTCAATCTTCCATTAGACTGAGACCGAAAACTTGGACATTTGTGAAACAAGATAAACTATTAAACAAATAATCAGAAAATGTCATTGCTCAGAATCCCCTAATCCGTAAACATTCAAGTTAACTGAGTTTTCTGTTACTTAAAGATAGTTAACATCATTTCTTTCTTCACTGGAAACTCAAAAAGGCCTCTCAATGTGGAACACACTCTTTTTCACCCATGTGCTGTAGAGGAAAGGGGATATCTATTCTGGTTAATTGGCTCACAGCACTGGTTTTTAGGTCTCAACAGTATTCTCTATTTAGTCATTGAGTGATCTCCATCAGGTTACCACGTCCTGGTTCTATTCTATTTTCATAAGTGTTCTTTCGTCACCAACACATTTTCATCCTTCTTAATATTTCCAGTGGCATCACTTCACTCCACTAACGTAAAAAAACCAGCTCTCTAAAAATTACCCTCTGCTGTTTCCCACTCATCCACAGAGAGCGAAGTTGCCATTTACGGACACTTGCTGTTGCCATGTTTTTCAGAAAGTTTGCCATTCCACAAGCTGTTTTTAGCCCCCATACCCACGACACTTCTACAGGCATTTAGTATTTCTTTATCTGATGCTTTTCCAAGGCAATACCTCCGCCTCCTCATTGAATCATGCGGGCTGTCTCTTAATCAAATGATGTTTTTTGAAGTGTTCCCTTGCTGGAGTCCACAGGGTTGTTCCTCATATTTCCCCCTACACCTGCTTCATACATTAACCTAAGGAGAATGACTTACATCATTTATTGTCCTTTTTGGAACAGAAATATGATATTTGTCATTTCTCTGTTCTCCACAATCTGGCCCAACAGTTGAAAGTATCTAAAAATATCCACTAATATCCAGTCTTTATTTTCTTGCTCCTCAGAAATGATATATTTTATCTGTTTGTATCTGGTATTTCATAAAAGATTGGCCAGATTCAAAACTGTGCTACAGTGAAAACAGCTTGAAAATTAGTGACAGAAAGATTGGTTCAGAGCTCATTTATTAAAGATGTGATTTTGGACACAAGGATATCTGAACCTCAATTTTCTCATCTGCAAAATGGGAGGCAAGGGTTTACCTAACAGAGCTGGATAAGAGTTCAACATGATATTTCACTAAAAGTTGCATATCTAGAAAACTCTGTGACATATAATAGGGACCAACAGTGTCTCCAGTTACAGGAATATTATAACTATGGCAAGCCAGTAGAACAGGTACTTGTACAGAGAATGGCTATTCACCACCCATGATATTTTAGTTCTGATATAAACATAAATTATTATTTTGATGTTAAAAGCAGAATTCTCAAGAAGGAAGCAGCTTTAGTTTAAGAAAAAAAATCTCAATATGTCTCTTAGGGATAAAAGATGAAACCTATCATAAATGGCAGAAAAAAAATTGTAAGTAACTCACGCACTCAGTGAGATGAGGAAGTAAATTTGGGTTAGGAGAAAGAAGAGAAGGAAAAAGGAGAAGAGAGAAGAATGGAGAGAGAATCTCTCTTGTTGAGAGATTGGCATCTAAGTGAGTCAGTGGGCCCAAGAGGCATTTTAGAGAAAAGAAGTGGAAGAATGCCCAATAATTAATTTTAAGTTGTAATTTTTGTAATGTGAGCTCCTTCCATGTCCTCAAAGCTTAACTCTCACACAGTGTTCTAGAAGAATGCATGTTGACTTGGTTTTTGTGTTTTGTGTGTGTGTGTGTGTGTGTGTGTGTGTGTGTGTAATGGTTATGAACATCAAGGAGTAGCACTAGAATTCTCCATTTGTGGAAGGGGTACTGAGCAGGTAGAGCCTATGGGAAATGATGAAATAGCTCATTTGTGAGCTCAGGACTCAGATCCAGGGAGGACCCTGAGAATATAAGCCTCCTGGGAGTTTGCAGACCATTTACAGAAGATAACAGTTTTCCCAGAGGACTGGAGAGGAAGGCTGAAGCACTGCTATCTAGACCAGATTGGCAAGTGTTCTCGCAGAAGAGTCGGACAGTAAAGCTCTCAGGTTTGTGGGACATGTGATGCCATGCACTGAACACTGTCCCCCTATATTTCATATGTAGAAGCCCTGAGTAGGGAGCCCAGTGTGATGATATTTAGAGGCAGGATCTTTGCGCGGTAATTAGGTGTAGAGGAGGTCATGAGGGTAGGGTCCTCACGACAAGATGAGTACCCTTATAAGAAGATATACCAAAGAGCTTTCTCTCTCTCTCTCTCCCTCTACACACACACACACACACACACACACACACAGCGAGAGAGAAAGAAAAGGCAGTGTGAGCATATACAAGCTAGATGCCATCTATGAGCCAGGAATAGAGCACTTCTAAGAAACTGACCATGCTGGCACCTTAATCTCAGACTTCCAGTCTCTAGAACTATGAGAAAATGAAATTTTGTTGTTTAAGCCACTCAGTCTACAGTACTTTATTATAGCAGCCCAAGAAGTCTAGGAAATGTGGTCCCTGCAATAGCTACTCAAGTCTGTCATTGTGGCAGCAAAACAGCCATAGATAATTTGCAAACAAATAAGTGTGATTATGTGTCAGTAAAATTTTCTTTACAAAGACAAATGGCTGACTAGATTCAATCGACACTGATTTGTCAACTGCTATTCCAGACCAGGGGTCAACAAACTACCTGCCACAGACTACATCCAGCCAGCTGCCTGTTTTGTAATGGTCCTGAAACCCGACAATGGACCTCATATTTGCAAATAATTAGATTTTAAATGATTATTCAGGTATCTACATAATGTTCAATATTTTGCTTCTGGTCCTGAAAATCCTAGAATATTTACTACCCATCTCTTTAAGAAAACATTTGTCAAGCCCTGTACTAAACATAAGGCTAAGTTGACACCTAAGTTCCACGCGCTTTAGGTCAGAATTTATGTTGCTGAATGTTAAAGCCCAAAGCTGATATTTTGGGAAGGAAATATGGAGGGAAATTTCTTGTGAACTCTTAATTTTACCCTAAAACTCATACCATTTCAATAAAAGACACCACCAAATTCACAATGAAGAAAGCACATAACCTGGGAGCTTCATTTACTCTCTCTTAAGCCTTTATTTAAGCAATAAATGTCAGTCCTTTATTGAAAATATCTACACAAATCCAAACTACTGATGTTACCATAGTCCGTGCTATCATCCTCTTCTTACTCAGAAAATTACTACACCCTCCTTTGAATTATTCTCTTCCAGTTCTTCCTCCCACATCCACCACCGTCTAGTCCATAATAGAACTCAGAGGGTCTTATAATTTTTTTTAAGTTCCATCTTAACTCTTTACATAAAATCCTCCAATAGTTTATCTATTGCATTTAGAATAAAAATCCAAACTCTTGATCATGACCTGAAGGATTCTGGAAAATCTGGCCGCTTTATGCTTTTCAAGTACAAAACCATGTGATCTGAACCCACTTCAGTTTGGTCCCATCATATTTGCCTTCTGTCAGTTCCTAGGACCTGGACACATGCTCTCTCACAACAGGATCTTGAGAGCTTTCTTTTTTCTTTACTGGGAAGAACTTTCCTCTGGTTCTTCACAATGATGACATACTTTGATCATTTAGTTCTCAAATTAAGTATCACCTCATCAGAGAGGTCTGTTGTAACTCTAAAATAGATCTCTCCTGATCATTCTCCGTCATAGCACCTTGTTTAATACTACAAAATGTGTTTATTTGTTTGTAAATTTCACATAGAGTATCCACTTCACCCAGAACAATGCTTGGTATTCGGTAGCAGACACTCAATTTGTGCTGAGTAAATGATAGAATCTAATAAAGTTCATACTAATATTCACAAAACCACCTAACATTTGTATCACAGTTTGGAAGTTCATGAAACTTTTTCAGGATGACGGGATAGAGCTGTAGTGGGGAAATTTCTTATCTCTAGTATGAAATGAGTCTAAGGGGTCTGAAACAGTTTCATGAGGACTTCGCATTTAGATAAGTTATCATGACACTATATCGAGAGAGGAGCTTCGTAGAGCCAAATGAGTGCAAATTTTAATGTTTTCCAGGGCATGAGTATTAGGAGATGAAACAAGAGAATGAAAGTTCTGAAACGGTGGCATCTGAGAAATGCTAGTTACTGAAGATATTTCAACCCATCATGAGTGTCTCCACATACATAAAGGGCTTTTTGGTGGAAGGGGGAAAACACCTGTTCCATATCTCTAAAAGGTAAGCAGATGCTATATTATCGTTTCAACCTATAAAATGAGAGCCAGTGTGCATTCTGTAAAGCCTGCATGGTAGGAATGGGTAGGATGGAGAATAGGAGTATAATTCAGTCTGGGTCTCACATTCACAAGAGCCTGGAGTCAAAACTCGAGGCTATGAGGTTGTGTATTTAATCATTGTGTCTCCTTGGTGTTTTTATATGTGTCAAAACTATTTATTTGCTGTAAATATTACACATGCAAAATAACCTTTGGTATTTTTCCTTTTATATTTTATTAATCTCAAAAAGAAACGGACTCAGATTTCTCTAAGAAGGGCTGGTTTCCTGCCATTTATAGTTCAAAGGAGGAGGGCATCTATTTATCTAGGTTAGGTCAAGGTAATTTGTGTGTTGGATATAGTATTGGATTCAGTGTCTAAGTTTCTATTCAATATTGTCATTTGTAAATTCATTTTAATTCTAATTTTTCTAGGCTGTACTTTTCTTGTATGTAAATGAAGGTGATTAGACTAGCTCAGTATTTCTCAATGTGTAATGTGAAGCAACACTACCTGTTACTGGAATACTCTTTGCTCTCTCCCCTAGCACCCAACCCCACAAGAGTCTAGTTAACTCATACTTATCCTTCTGATTTTAATTTGACAGTCAGACCTTCAGAGTAAACTTTACTAGTTTTTCATATTAGGGTAAGACCTCTATTAGACACATGCCTCCCTCACCTAAACTCCATGAGGGGCTGGACTGGTTTATCATTAGGCCGTTATCTGGCAGATAGCACAGTGCCCTCCAAACAGCAGAGACTCAGCAAATAGTTACTACATCGATAACAAAATTACTTAGAATATTAATAGGTGTTATATGAAAAGGGCTTCCATTGCCCAATTTATTTGAGAAATATGTTTATTTAGCTTATACGCAGAGTACATCATGAGAAACACTGGGATGGATGAAGCACAAGCTGGAATCAAGATTGCCAGGAGAAATATCAATAATCTCAGATATAAAGATGACACCACCCTTATGGCAGAAAGTGAAAAAGAACTAAAGAGCCTCTTGATGAAAGTAAAAGAGGAAAGTGAAAAAGTTGGGTTAAAACTCAATATTCAGAAAACTAAGATCATGGCATCTGGTCCCATCACTTCATGGGAAATAGATGGGGAAACAGTGACAGACTTTATCTTTTGGGCTCCAAAATCACTGCAGATGATGACTGCAGCCATGAAATTAAAAGACACTTGCTCCTTGGGAGAAAAGTTATGACCAACCTAGATAGTATATTCAAAAGCAGATGCATTACTTTGCCAACAAAGTCCATCTAGTCAAAGCTATGGTTTCTCCAGTGATCATGTATGGATATGAGAGTTGGATTATAAAGAAAGCTGAGCGCAGAAGAATTGGTGCTTTTGAACTATGGTGTTGCAGAAGACTCTTGAGAGTCCCTTGGACTGCAAGGAGATCCAACCAGTCCATCCTAAAGGAAATCAGTCCTGAATATTCATTGGGAGGACAGATGCTGAAGCTGAAACTCCAATACTTTGGCAAGCTGATGCGAAGAACTGACTCATTGGAAAAGACCCTGATGCTGGGAAGGATTGAAGGCAGGAGGAGGAGGGGACGACAGAGGATGAGATGGTTGGATGGCATCACCAACTCAATGGACATGAGCTTGAGTAAACTCCGGGAGTTGGTGATGAACAGGGAGGCCAGAGTGCTGCAGTCCATGGGGTCGCAAAGAGTTGGACACAACTGAGCGACTGAACTGAACTGAGCTCAATAGTCTTAACAGATTTCTTTCTTACCATCTTCAAAGTCTAATACGTGAACAGCAATGGAAAGAATATATATCGTGCTTGTTCAATTCTAAGATTTACTTTTAAAAGCAACTTTACATTTCTCAAATTCTTTGTATTTCTCATAATATAGTGTTTAGAATGTTTCTTCGCTACTTGCCAAAATCTGTAATTAAATCTTAGTAACTATTTCCTACAATTCATGGTGTCATAGAATTAAGGGAATCCATTAGTGTAGATTATTTCTCAAATATGGTTATCATGGAATCCTCCTTTACAGAGCTTCTTTGGGACTGTATTTTGTGGTGTACATTTTGGGAAACAGTGGAATAGAAAGCCTCTCCCAAATTTACTAACTTTGAATCTATTAGGCACTACTGGTGGCTCAGACAGGAAAGAATCTGCCTGCAATGCAGGAGACCTGGGTTCAATCCCTGGGTTTGGAAGATCCCCTGGAGAAGGGAATGGCTACCCACCCCAGTATTCTTGCCTGGGGTTCATGGGGTGAAAAAGAGTCAAACATGACTGAGCAACTAACACTTTCACTTTTGAGTCTATTGACCAAAACCAGGACAAAATAGCTATAGGTTAAAAAACAATAACTACGACTATGGAGAATTGAATATTGAAGAACCTGCTTAGTAATCCCGAACAAGTCCCTTGAGAAATTTGAGTCTCAAATATTTTACCAGTAAAAATGGGATGATGATGTTCCTTCTGCTTACTTCATAGGATTATTATTAGAGAATAACAGGAAAGTTAAATTCTGATTAAGATATTAGAAAGAAGAGTTTGTGCTCCTCTCTTCCCCCAAATAAATTGAAATGACAGTAAAGTGATCATTTTAAAAGGGCTTCTTGGATGGCTTAGTGGGTAAAGAATCCACCAACAAACGCAGGAGACATAGGAGACACAGGTTCGATCTCTGGGTCGCGAAGATCCCTAGAGGAGGAAAGAGCAATCCACTCCAGTATTCTTGCCTGGAGAATCCCATGGACAGAGGAGCCTGGTGGGTTACAGTCTAAAGGGTCGCAAAGAGTTGGACACAACTGAGCAATTAAGCACAAGCTTGAGGAAGTAGGAGGAGGATGAAGAGAAGGAGGAGGAAGACGACGATGAGAAAAGAAGAGAAAAGAACATTTTGGAAGCTGGATGTCAGATGGATAAGTGATAACCAATTCAGCAGATACTTAAATTCTGAAACCTAGAGAGGAAAGCAGAGAAGTATTTTATTTGCATCCCTTAATTTCAAGAGGTATTTGTGGGAATAAAATCCCAGAGGAGGCAAGAAAAGGATATCTAGGGCAACAATAGGATTTGAAGTTCTTGCATAGAAAAATAACAGGAGGGTATTATCCCCTCCAAAGAGAGAAAGAGAATAAAAAGTTAATGTTCCAAAACTAAAATATGTTTCCTGATTGGAAGCATTTTCTGAGTGCCCAACACAATGAATAAAAGGGAAATACAACCATTATACCCAATCATAAAATTTTAGAATTCAGGAGATGATGATAACGAAAAAGCTCTCTGGGATTGGGGAGTGGAGTAGGAAACTCAGAATAGAATGAAACTTCTCAAGAGCAACAGCAAAGATTACAGTTTGCCTGATGTGTTTGATAACAGATTTGCATTTATACAGAGAGATGAAAAATCAGTTCATCACAGGTATATAGAAAACAAATCCCATAAAACTAAGGCAATTATTTTTCCTAGAAAATAAAAAAATTTCAAAAGACTTAACTGCAAAGTGTGTTCATAAAGTTATATGTTATAAACATGGAACATAAATTTAACCATAAATTTTGATATAACTATATTCAAAGGAGTATTTATTGTTTTTCTATTGTGACATTATAAAGCATCACAACTTTAGCAGCTTAAAACCGCCACATTTATTTGCTCACATTTCTGTGGGTATGGAGTTCAGACTCAGCTTGCTTGTGTCTCTGTTCTGGGTCTTACCAGGCTGTGATCAAGATATCAGCAGGGCTGCATTCTCATCTGGAGGCTTGACTGGGGGAGAATCCACTTCCAAGCTCATTCAGGTTGTTGCAAGAATTCATTTCCTGGCTATGACAGGATTTATAACAGTTTTATTCTTCAAAGCCAGTAAGGATGGAGAAAAAATATCTACTAGTAAGAGGAAGTCTTATCTAACACAACATAACTATGGGAGTAACATGTCCTATTCTATTGGCAGAAGCAAGTCACAGATCCTGCCCACACTCAAAAGGGAGAAGATTATGTAAAGGTATAAACACCAGGAGATGGGGATCATTGGGGCCACTTTAAACTCTAAAATATATCAATCAGTACAGAGAGCAGCTTCTTTTTTTCCATAGTGTAGCATGATGTAGTGGAGTTAGATCTGGATGGAATCTTATCTCCTCCACTTAAAAAAAAAATTATATGTGCTGTGCTCTGCTGTGCTAAGTTACTTCAGTCAAGTTTGACTCTTTATGACCCTATGAACTATAGCCTTCCAGGCTCCTCTGTCCATGGGATTCTCCAGGCAAGAATATTGGAGTGGGTTACCATTTCCTTCTCCAGGGAAGTCTTCTCAACCCAGGGGTTTAACCTGTGTCTCCTGCATTGAAGGAGGATTATTTACCACCATGCCATTGGAGAAGCCCCTACACACACACAAATTTATATATATATTTACAAATTTATATATATATTTACAAATTTCTATATATATGTATATTATATGTTTGTATATTATATATATTTGTATATTATATATAAAGTATATGTGTATATTACATGTATATATTTGTACAAAGTTGTGTAACCATCAACAAAATCCAGTTTTAGAACATTTCCATCACACCAAAAAGATTCCTCATGCCCATTTTCAGTCAAATTCCTGTATTTACCTACATTCCCAGACAATCACTACTATACTTTCTGTCCCTATGGCCTACTTCCTCTATTTTTTGCCACCTAAATGGACCAGCCCTGTGCCTATTTGGCTTCAGATCCATCCTGTATCTTGCGTCTTCTCCAGACTTGGGGGCAATGATATCCTAGGTGGCTCTTACCATCTCATTAAAGTCAGTGGTTAGGTATTTGGGAATTCTGCAATCCTGTTATTAAACCATTGGCCCTAGAGGAAGTATTTATGGAAAATACCATGGCAAACACTACAAACCATAATATTTCTTTTTGTTTTATTTGGTGGTGGTGGGGGCGCGGTTTATCAGAATACCACTGTCTGGCTTCTCATTATTGGCAATCTCTGGGTTGCCTCCAGTTATATATTCACCCTCCAAAATGTTTCCCAAGAAACTTTGCCTCTTTGTACTCACATCCTTATTCCCTCCCAACAATGAATAGGGCTGACATGTGTAACCACTAGATTATTTCATAAATAATGATGTATTACTACCAAAGAGGTCATAAAAGCCACTGTGGTTTCTGCTTTACTCTCATTTGAATCATTCCCTCTGGACAAAGTCAACTGCTGTGTCATGAGTAGACTCACAGAGTCCTATGGAGAGGTCCTCGTAGCAAGGAACTGAGGCATCTGCCCAAAAGTCATGTGATTGAACCAGATGGGAAGCAGATCCTTTGGCCATGTCCAGCTTTTGAATAACCGCAGCCTGGGATGGCATCCTGACAGCAACCTAGTAAGAGACTCTGAGCCGAAACTAAAAGGGCTAAGCTGTTTTAAGATTCTGCCCCACAGAAACTCTATCAGATAATAAATGATTATTGTTGTTTAATTCACTAAGCTTTAGGGTATATTCTCATGAACAATAGGAAATTAAGACAGACTTTGGTACCAAAAGGTGGGTGCTACCATTACAGAAGTTTAAAACAGGGTGGCTTTGAAAATGGGCAGTGGGCAGAAGCTGGAAGGAAATGAGACAAGTGTCAGTGAAAGCCTGTAGAAGCCTTTGTGGAGGCTGCAGGCATAGGAAAGTTAAGGCAGTACGACCCACACCTAGAGGAACGAGGAGCCTTCTTACAGAATGACAGCAAGCTTAGCAACAGCGTCCCCTCTGATAACATAAGGAATAGAAAAGAGGAAAAGGAACCCTCTTACACTGTTGGTGGGAATGCAAACTAGTACAACCACTTTGGAGAAAAGTGTGAAGATTCCTTTAAAAACTGGAAATAGAACTGCCATACGATCCAGCAATCCCACTGCTGGGCATACACACCGAGGAAACTAGAAATGAAAGAGACACATGTACCCCAATGTTCATCACAGCACTGTTTACAATAGCCAGGACATGGAAGCAACCTAGATGTCTATCGACAGATGAATGGATAAGAAAGCTGTGATACATTTACACAATGGAATATTACTCAGCTATTAAAAAGAATGCATTTGAATCAGTTCTAATGAGGTGGTTGAAATTGGAGCCTATTTATACAGAGTGAAGTAAGTCAGAAAGAAAAACACCAATGCAGTATATTAATGCATATATACATGGAATTTAGAATTTATGGTGATAATGACTTTATATGCAAGACAGCAAAAGAGACACAGATGTAAAGAACAGACTTTTGGACTCTGTGGGAGAAGACGAGGGTGGGATGATTTGAGAGGATAGCATTGAAACGTATCTTATCATATGTGAAATAGATCACCAGTCCAGGCTTGATGCATGAGACAGGGTGCTCAGGGTTGGTGCACTGGGATGACTCTGATGGATAGGAGGGGGAGAGAGGTGGGAGGGAGGTTCAGGATGGGGAACACATGTACACCCATATCTGATTCATGTGAATGTATGGAAAAAACCACCACCATATTGTAAAGTAGTTAACCTCCAATTAAAATAAATAAAAAAGAAAAAAAAAGAAATAAAATTGAACTACAAAAAAACTAAAATAATAAAAAGAAAAAAACAACAACCAAAAAAAAAGAAAATGTACCTAATGAACTGGGGGAACAATTAAGGAGATTTTCAAGCAGCAGGGTTAAGGTGCTACTTCACTTCTGCGGTTTATAGAAAAATGCAAGTGGAGAAAGACTAAAGAAAACACCAGTATCACAGAGGCAGGAATTCTTGAGTTGAAAATTTCTCTGCTTCTCCAGATGACCCATGATACTAAAATTAAGAAATGTTTTCTAGGCAAAGATCAAATTTAGGACACTTTCAAGAAAACACAATCTAAAAATGAAGCCAAAGGGGTATCCTCAGGAAGATTCAAACCTGTGCCTCACAGAATCACTCAAACAATAGGACTTCTAAGCCACTTAAGGATATTGACCCTCAACGATCTCAACAGAAGCCCCAGGAAGAGAAATTCTTATCTCGGAGATATTTAATATCTCAGAAAGAACAGGGAAAAGCGGTCTCTATCCCTTGGTCCTATCACAGAGCTTCCATCAAGCCTGACTCAGAATGGTGACCTGGAGACTTTGCAATCCTAAAGGGACTTCCATCTCAAGGACGACTGAACAAAGTGTGTCCTGAGTGACTCCAGTGGGCCAAGACAAGTCACCGTACAAAATGTATGAACTTATTTCTCACCTGTGCTTTCAGAAATGAATTTTTAGCTTGGTACAATAGTCTAAATTCATTGAGAGAGTGGTCATTCCACTGGTCATTCCAGTGGTCATTCACCACTGGCCCTTCTTCCCTTAATGCCCCTATTTCCACATTAAGGGGAAGATACTCGGCTAATATGAGGAAAGACAGCTACGCTATTACCAGAAATCACAGAGAAAATGAGATAAAGAGGCCAGGAAAGGGACAGAACAGACTGAGAGTTCTTGAAGATTGAGAGTCCTTGCATTTAAGTAATTTGTACACAGTATATCTTGTCATCCTGAAAAGTCTTGAGTTTGAAACCACTCTATATTTTTATCTAAAATAACTAATTAAAGAACTAATATAAAATAACTAGAATGAGTATTTAACTACTACCATTAAAATTATGGGGTTCATAACCATCTATACCCCAACACAAAATAAAAGGTTAAAAAAAAAAAGATTATGGTGTTCAGATAGAGCAAAACCAAAAAACAGTTATCTCTAACAGGATACTGTTTTGCTAAAATTCATTTTTCTCTCAATATGTGAAAACAATACAGTTTAATCTGGTGTGACCAAAATAAAGTGCTTAGCTCTCTAAGTTCGTTTAATTGAATATTTTTTACCACTCACACAAAATATACTACTTTTACTGATTATTTCCGCTAGTGACATTTACTAAAGTTTAGCATAAAATCTAAAAAAGGTCTGCACAAATTCCAAAATTATCTAGGATTTGAGCTATCTTCTAAATTCATGACTGTGATTCTAACTGATTGTGACTCTAAAGATACCTTCAACACAAGTGAGACTGGTCTCCTAAATATACTTGCCACATTCTTAACCACGCCCTTTTGTGCATACCCTCTGTGACCCTGAAGGTCATACCAGTTCCCCTTATGGCTGGGTGGACATAGAGGTAATACCAATTCTTAATGACTCAAGGGTTGTCTTATACTCCCCAGCCTTAACTCATAGAGCTGGAGCCACTGGGAAAGGATCTGTAATAACAACTGAACATTTTGGAAGAAACTTGGCAATGCTGTACAAGGGACTAACTACTAAAATGATTTCCATCCCAACAACTCTGTTCTGGCAAAAACAAAAGGGGTACCTGACTTTGTGCTGATATTTGTCTGTTGGAAGGAGTAATCTAAAACTGAACGCAAATTATAATGGATTACTAAACTTTCTAATAGGACATCTTGAGACTTGATAAATATAAGAATGTAGATTTATGTTCCTTTTCTGCAAAATCCTATAGCTATAGGAATCCAGAATTTAGACAAACCAAAAACATCTAATTCTTTTACAAAAGAGAAGAGCATTGTTTGGGTGCAGATATGGAGCTAGACATTGAGGTCTATGGCAGCCATGACAGTGAGCTCTTTAAGGATAAAGACTATGCCTGATATTATTTTGTATCCCAAGTGTCTAGTACATTGCTCAACTGTTTAATGAATTAAATAAAATAGATTTTTTAAATGTCTCCCTAGTTTTGAAACACTAGCTTATAATTTTTTTATTATTTCTAAATGTCAGATGGGATATAGCTTGTTTTTCAGATGGATTTTAATTGGACTTTAATCCTTTGACACAAGAAAGGAGAATCTAAAAAGTTGACAAGATTGGCCTTGGTAAGATGTAAACCTCAAGGCATATTCTGGTGGATCAAATTCTCTTTTATCTTACTTAAAATGCAAGTGCTTAAAAGAATGTGGCCTTGGGAGATTGTTTAGTGAGACATGAAAGTGCAGCTCAAGAGGTGGACTATTGAGAGGACAAGTAGGACACGCATGGTCCTTTTTTGCCTCCCCCATGGCAGGTCTCCCGTAGAGTGCCCAGATTTCAGAGAAAACACTGGAGGAGACAAGACCCGATATGGAATGAAGAAGATTCGGAAGGCATAAATGTGGATTTCCTGAGAAAGTAGAAAATAAGCACCAAAATATTCATGACTTTTTAAAGTGGCAGTGTGGTGATAGTGGGGAGGCAATTGAAAGAGACGAAAAAATTCAGCAATGATATTCCTCTGAAATTTGGCAATTTTTTTTCAAGTAGTAAAGCATTATTATAAAGCAACTCACTACGCAGTGTGATCAATTTTCTCTTTATCAGGTTGAGTGCTGAAGAGATATAGAATTGAACATTCATGGTGCAGTCACTCACTAAGACATAGGAAACCTGAATCTTTTAACACCCTTGCCTTAACTATGGTTGTTTAAGATTTATACTCCATCATAACAACAGCAACAACAAAAACTGAAAGCAACTTACTGGCTAATACAAAATGCAATTTAAAGCAAACCACAGACTATTCTTAACTAAGACTAATTTCAAGACAAAGATGCCCCTGTGTGTCTTTGGATAGGCTGGGCAAACATTCTGATAAATTTGAAAAAACAAACAAACAAACAAACAAAACCTGGTTCTAAACATTCTGATAAATCTGACAAAAAATACAAAAACATTGAGTAATATTAATTTCACTTCCTGTCCTGGGCAAGAGTTTAATTATAGGTAGAGTCAGAACTTCTCCTGAGATGTGAATCAAGAAGGAGTTTAACATGAAAGCTAGCAAGAGAGACGGTGTTTTGCAGGAGCACAGATGCTATATTTCACCTCAGTTCAACAAAAGTCAGAGAAAGGTTGTTTAAGTGAATAATTCTTATATCAAACTTCTAGAAAAGCAGAGAGTATCATCTTCTTCAGAATAATATGTATAAATTACATAGTTCAAATCATTTGCTTGACTTAATACAGACATAGAATATAAAGTCTCTAGTTCCACAGGTAATTGACATGTTTATTTAAATGTCAGCTGTCTTAGTGAGAACATTTGGCTAAATTTATGATCAAATGGCCCAGTAATTGCCAATGATATAAAAAGTCTATGTTACTAATTAGTAACAGAAGTAACTAATGAGCATAGAGGGGTTTTTTTAGTTTGTCAAGCACTTTTTAACATTCATTATCACATTACATTTTTATTGTAACCCTATAATCAGGAAGGCATTAGCATCAGCCTTGAGATGAAGAAAGGAAGGCTTGAAACTGTTATGTAATAGGTCAAGATGGTTTATCTGGTAAAGAATAGTCAGAACTCAAACCTAGGTTTTAAGTTTTACTATTTATGTCCCTAGAATCATATGTCCCTTCTACTACATATTTTCTCTTGTCATCTCTAGTTAAATATCAAACTAAACTGCAGATGGTGATTGCAGCCATGAAATCAAAAGACGCTTACTCCTTGGAAGAAAAGTTATGACCAACCTAGACAGCATATTGAAAAACAGAGATATTACGTTGCCAACAAAAGTCCGTCTAGTCAAGGCTATGGTTTGTCCAGTGGTCATGTATGGATGTGAGAGTTGGACTGTGAAGAAAGCTGAGCACCAAAGAATTGATGCTTTTGAACTGTGGTGTTGGAGAAGACTCTTAAGAGTCCCTTGGACTGCAAGGAGATCCAACCAGTTCATCCTAAAGGAGATCAGTCCTGGGTGTTCATTGGAAGGACTGATGCTAAAGCTGAAACTCCAATACGTTGGTCACCTCATGCGAAGAGTTGGCTCATTGGAAAATATTCTGATGCTGGGAGGGATTGGGGGCAGGAGAAAAAGGGTATGACAGAGGACGAGATGGCTGGATGGCATCAGCAACTCGATGGACATGAGTTTGAGTGAACTCCAGGAGTTGGTGATGGACAGGGAGGCCTGGCGTGCTGCAATTCATGGGGTCACAAAGAGTCAGACATGACTGAGCAACTGAACTGAACTGAAAGTATAGTTGTTTTACAAAAGAAGCAGGTTTGGTTTAGGACCAGATAAAAGCCTTACTTTATCAAGATTTAGTCAACAAGGTGATGGAAGATAGAAAGAGGGTGAAGGCCCTGAAAATATTTGTTGTGTTGTGATCCAAATCCTGCCAGCCTTGTAGATGACTGTAAGGAAGAAAACTGTCCTCTTCTAAATCACTGATACTAATCATGAGAGGCCCAAGTTTAATATCATGTGTGTGTGTGTGTGTGCTTAGTCACTTCAGTCATGTCTGATTCTGTGTGACCCTATGCACTGTAGCCTACCAGGCTCCTCTGTTCACGGGATTCTGCAGGCAAGAATACTGGAGTGGGTAGCCATTCCCTTCTACAGTGGATCTTCCTGACCCAGGGATCAAACCTGAGTCTCCTGCCTTTGTCTGGCCAGTGAATATTTTTCATTTTCTTGGGGATGTAACTCCCAAGAACCTCTTCTGTCGCAGGTGGCATTTAGACTTAGAACGATGTCATGTAACCTGGTAAGTTACTTGACAAAATTACCAGGACCTACAAAGTGTTTGGATGTGAAGTAGAAGTAACTCCTAGATTTTAAACATGAGTTAGCTAAAAATAACTGTTGTTGTTGTTTAGTCACTAAGTTGTGTCTCTTTATGACTCCATGGACTGTAGCCCTCCAGATTCTTCTGCCCATGGGATTTCTCAGGCAAGAATGCTGGAGTGGGTTGCCATTTCCTTCTCCAAGGCATCTTCCTGACTCAGGGATCAAAACTGCATCTCCTTCACTGGTCAGCAGATCCTTTACTGCTGAGCCATAAGTAAAAATTATAAAAACTTTATAATGTATAGAAACTTCTAGAACATCTCCATCTTCATAACTCATCTGCTTACATTATTATATTTCTCATGAGAAAACATGATGACAATCTAGAAATCCTGCAAAATGAACGAAATTCTGGAATGCTATAACTTTACTTGGGCCCCCTAAAAGCTTGGAGAAAACACGTAAGTTGAGGATAAATTAAAGACATTCTGCTCCAGACAGTAGATAGCAAACTTGCCAAACCAAGAAACACTTTCTCCCAAGAAATAGCCCAGGCCGACATTTATTTAAAAAGACTGAAACAGATTAAAAGATGACACATCTACAGTGACTTATTAAGGGAAGCCCAGGATTTCAAGAGCAAGGTCTCTAACATTCATGGAGGATGCCAAGGAAGATGAAAGACCTACTCTCCCACAACACAGCTGTTGGTGCCTCTCTTATCACTGGTTCTAGGCTGGCTGGTCTAAAGATCTGCTCCAAACTGGCAATCCTTATGTTCTTATTATGCATGTCTCATCACTATGTTCTAGAGGAAGAAAGACCATCACCACCAACCAACATCTTCTCATTCTGGAGTCATCTAAAAATACTTGCAGACAGTATTACCCTGCTATTACCTCACACTCCTGCCCATCAGCCATAGCCACCTCCTACCTCCCGCTCACTAATAGCACAGTCCTGTATCACCTCCTACACAGCCAAGCAACACTACTGTAGCTGCTTTAGATACACTCATATCTATATATATAGTCTCATATATAAATATATATTCAGACATATACTCATGTGCACACAAAAAATGCTTTTACAAAAGAAAAAGGGAAAGCTTACTTATGTGAAAGTAGTTGCACTTTGGAAAGTTAATGTGATAGGCCATTTAGGTTACAGATAGGATACAGTTTGGGCTCTGTCTGGGTGTCCACCCAAATGCCCAGTAGGAAGGTATTTGCTAATCCCAAACATGAGAAGCATCTACTTTTATTAACCCTTGACCCCTGAGCAACTGGAGCCTCCATTTCCTAAATTTATTGCATTATACTTTTATTTCTTCCTTTTAAATATTGCAGTATGATATTATAAACTTAAGATTTCAATCATAATTTTCAGACCAGACTCGTACATTTTCTGTTTTATGTTTATGGATGTTGTACTCAGCATTCAACAAATATCTATTCTACAACTATTTCTTTTTCCTGTTTTTCATTAATATTATTATTTTAGTGATGGCCTGAGTTATTGGTATGTCATTTGGAGACAGAAATGAGTGAGATAAAAAGGACTTGGGAGCAGAAGCAGGGGAAGCAGAACCATGACTGGGAGACACTTGTTGTCTGAGAGCAACAGCAGGCAAAACCACTGCTGGCATAATCAGAACCACCACGGCTTGCAGCCGGGAGCAGGGAGCCCATGACTCCTCGACTACTCGACACGTAGCAATACGCCCAAACCAACACTGCGGAGTAGCACCTAAGACTGTGAGGAGTAAATGAGATCACAGCTGCAGAAGCACTTTGCAGGTGACGGTGGAGTGTTATGGAAGGAAAGGTTTCCATCCATGCTTCATCAGAGCCTCTATACCCATTATTAAGCAGACAGCAGAGTGGGCACTGGGCACAAGGGATTAGGCACGTTGTCACAAACCCAGGATTCATATCCTGACTCTGACACCAGCTTGCTCAGTGATTCTGAGCAAATCTCTTCAAATAGCTGAGCCTTAGATTTTCCCATCTGGGCAATAAATACCTCTCCCATCTGCCCTATGAATTATTGTAAACATTTAATTAGAGTTGTACGTGAAATGCTTTAGAAAGTATACCACAGGATATGGCTGTGTGTTTACAACTGAAAAACTCCACCTGGATACAGTCCATGTCCCAAACTTAAAGCAGTATCTTTCACCCTTCCCCCACTTTCCCCATCTCAGCTAATGACACCATATCAGCAGAATGCCAGCTCCATGGGAGCAGGTGTTTGGAACAGTGCCAGGTATATGGTAGGCTCTCAATAAATATTTATTACACACAAAAAAACCTTGATTCTACCCAATTGCTTACATAAGGGCCTGTTATCTATGATACATCCTTGCCCTTCATTCTGACACATCTAATACAACACCTCCGACTGGCTCTGACGCCCAGCTCTGTCGGTCTCTTTCAAAACTCGTGGTGTACTGGCAAATGTTTAACAACCAGCTCTCAGGGAAACGTTTCTGGCATTTTCCAATTTTAGTGGTGTAGATATTCCCACCATGGCCCATTTCAAGCAAGCAACATGATGACACATTGAGTTGGGAAGAGATGCCCACAACAGACGCTCAGGCCGCCTGTGTCAGTTCCAGCTCACCGTGGCTTCTGCTGTTCTCCTCCTAGTCAAGACCCCCTCCAAGCAGTCTGGCTTGATTCCTGGATGGTCCTCATTGCAACCCACCTCCGACATTGCCAACAGCATGATCTTTCAAACACATACGTCTCATTACTTGTTTTTCCCGTTTCAAAACCTTCAATGCACTCCTCCTGCTTACATAATAAACATCAAACACAGACTATGACAGACAGGTCATTCCTAACCTGAAGGCAGTCTCCTGAGACCCTGTTCAGTTTCAGCCTGGACTATAGGCAAACTGAGCACAGTTTCTCCAACATCTTAAGCATTTTAACTTTGCTCTGCTGGTCATGTCATCCTCACTTCCTGTATGGGCACTTCCTTTTCTCTCTACATAGTAGAGACCCTGTGTGTGTTCTCCAGATCCAAAGATTAAAGAAATCATTTCATCATCAAAGCTTTCTCTAATTATTATTTCCTCTTTGAAATGAAGTGAAAGTCACTCAGTCGTGTCCAACACTTTGCAACCCCATGGATTATAGAGTCCATGGAATTCTCCAGGCCAGAATACTGGAGTGGATAACTGTTCCCTTCTCCAGGGGATCTTCCCAACTCAGGGATCGAACTCAGGTCTCCTGCATTGCAGTTGGGTTCTTTACCAGCTGTCCTTTCAGTTACCTATCAGCCCGGACTGAATGAATTTCTCACTAATTTACATCTCTGTTTCATTGTAGCCACACTCATGATAACAAATACAAACCTTTCTTATGGTTTTTTCTTCTTTCTCTCTGTCCTGATGATCTGTGAGCTCCTCTTAGGCAGGACCTTGTCCTTTATGAATCCTCAGATGATACTGAATCACTGGATTGATGTCTTTCAAAGCATTGCTCCTCAAAGTGTCTTGTGGACCAGCAGCATCAACTTCACCTGGGACATCATGGGAAGAAGAGAATCTCAGACTCCACCTTGACCCACTCAAGCAGAATCTGTATTTTAAAAAGATTTCACTCAGTGATTCATAAGAACATTAAAGTTTGAAAAGCTGTATTAAAGTTTGAAAATGCCTAAAGAATAGGGTTCAGCTACTGATGAACTTGACAGCTAGGCAAAAATATTAAAATCTTTGGGAAACAGGGGTCTGTTGACTGTTCTTGAACTGAGACAACATAGCAAGAATACTGTTTGTAGGTCATGTCATTAATTTCCCAGCTTGCGTGAAATGGTTTAAAATGAGACTAGAGCAGCGGTTCTCAATTTATTATAATCTTATCTCCCTTTGCCATATAAAGGGGTATTTGGCAGTGTCTGGAGACATTTTTGTTTAGCACAACCAGGAAGGTGGTATGGCATTTGGTGGTTAGAGGTCAGGAATGCTTTTAAACCTCCTACAATGCCCCTTACAATGAAGAACCATCCAGCCTAAAATGTTAATGGAGCAAGAGTTGAAAAACCCTGGAATAAGAGGAAGGAAAGGCAAAAGCTAACAAAATTATTCAAGCCTGTGGTGATGAACCATCACAGGTGTCAGGTGGCACCAGGTCAGCTCAGAAGAAGTGGACGAAATAAGAGTGACTTTGAAATAAATGAACAACTTTCAGTGGTAAAGGCTGAAAGAGAGGGAGGTAGAAGGGAGCTCCGAATTTTCTCCTTCGGGTGAAAAGAAGAATGGCAACAACACTGGAAATAGAAGCCGCTGGCATTCAGACGCCTGACGGCAAGATGCAGTAGGTTTTAGGCAAGTCACAGGAATCCTAATCTCACTAACCTACCTATTGAGCACCTGCTAAGTTACGGGAGCTGTGCCCTTTCACATATTTGATCCTTTCAGTCCTCCAGCAACGACCCTTAAAGTAGCTATTAGCCGATTTCTCCTGCTGAAGAAACTGAGGCTCAGAGAAAGAGCCCGAGTAAAGAAAAAAATTAGGCCGCAAACCCTCAGCTATTACCAGTAGACCCAACATTGTCTCCTCTCTAGGGACAGCATGTCGGGGTTGCAGCAGCAGCAGCAGTGGATCCATCATGGCATGGCTGCCTACCTGAAAAGGCGTTCAGAGGCATGTTCAGGTTTATCATCACAAGATGTCATTAGAGCTGACATCATCAAATACTGATTAGAGATGCCTGCCGTGAACTGGGAGGGAGTGTCAGGGCACATATGCTGCAAGTCTGTGGTGCTCATTCTGTTCTCCGTGGACTCAGAATCAGGGACTGTAGATTCGGTCTTTCACTCACCGTAAGGCTCATACATAAATACTTGAAATTAACATGACTTTAGTTCTAACAATTAGTAAACCTTTACTCTTTCTTATAGCATCACTAAATCCCTACTCTATTTATTCTTTACAAGCCAATGAAAACGAATAGGAAATCGGGCAGCATTCAACACACACATTATTATTGTCAATTAACAGTGACATTATCAACATTGACAAGTCACTGAGCAAGAACAAAATTCCCAATCTTCCCCTATATTATAATGCTCTAGAAGATCTTATTAAAATAAAGCCAAAATTATTTGGTTTATGTTCAAACTGGTGATTTGAGGATGAACCACCAATTCTGGGGCCTAGAGAAGAGACCTGAGTCAGCAAAAAGGTAAGCAGACCATTAAAGAGATTTTCCTGTTCTATGCTTTCTTGCCCCCATAAACTCATACTCCAGTTCTTTCTCTGACACCCCCTATTCACAGTTTAGAAGCAAACAAAAATTGAGACACCTTTTTGTATTTTTCCTGAACCCTTATGGATAGAGTTAGTTTTTTTCTCACCTGAGCTCTCATAGCACAGAATATATGCTTCTGCACAATATACTATATTAATGATTTATTTACATGTTTATATCTCTATGAAGGTAGGACCTGCTTTAAATCTGGGGTTGTTTTTTAATTCATTTTGTAGCCCATAGAGCAGGGCCTGGCTCCCAGTTGGTACTTAATAAATGCTTGCTGAATTCATTTAGCATAAAGTCAGTCCCAGCAAATGAATGTTTTAGGTTGACCTTTTGCTGCGTCTTTGGCTCCTTTCAAATGTACTTCATCTTAGGCTGTTTTCACTGATGTACAGTTTAAATGATTTAGTGAAGAATAGAGAGGGCTGTCTGATTTCTTTCAATCAGCATGATGATTTCAAGGTTTATTCACACCATAGCGTGTGTCAGTAATTCATTACTTTTTTAATGACTAAATAGTATTCTATTTTTACATATATCATTTTTTAATCCATTTTCTCTGGATGGACATTTGAGCTATTTCCACCTTTTGGCTNAGGGGAGGGGAGGAGCACTGAAACTAAAAGGGGCTTAGACTGGCTGGTAGCTGGAGGGAGCATCAGAGAGCTTGTTTATGATCACCCATTTCTTCCTTTATAAAATGGGAATGATGTTGAGGACTACTTCAGAGGATTGCCATGAGAGAATTAAATAACAAAAGAAAGTACCTGGCACATAGTTGCTCATCAGATGTTGGTTTTCTGCCTTCCTCAATGACAAGTACTGCTCCAGTAGCTGCCTGGGGATTTTATGTTGCTATTTTTTATGGAGGCAGCCAGGCCTATATGTTGGGACTATGCAGAAAGTCTAAATTTTAATTTCAGAGAGGCCTTAATCCAGATAAGGCATTGGCTTCTATTGCTTTCAAAGAACCTAATGATCTGCTCAACTTCTGCCCTGGTGGCCTTCTGTCTTAGCTAAAACCACTCCCTGCTTTCCCTGTCATTTCTATTACACCACAGACTAGAAGGGCAATGCTACCCCTGTATATAGCCATCTTCAAGATTTCTGGACAAATAACTTAGAAGTTCAGCTTTAAATCACCCTGCAAATGATCGGGCACTACTCTTCAGATGTGTCCTAGTTTTAGTCCTTTTAGCCTTGGTTTCATAGGGTCTTAAGATGAACCAAAGTTTTGTATGAATTTTCTTGATACCCATACTTCTTTCTTAGAGTACTGCCCAGCCTATAGCCTTGAATTATGTTATTTATGTCAATACAATGTGGTCTTACTGTTTGATCACAGCCGAGTGAACCAGTGACAAGCATTGACCCAAGACTAGCCAATCATATCTCCTCTTGCATGCATTTGGACTATGAACACAAAACAGTTACTCCACTTTGTAGCAAACTAAGCAAATAGTCCATGAAGAGCAAAGACTGCCAAGTCGGGGAGATATAAACCAATTGTGAGTGAGTAGAAAAGCTCAACCTGCTGAGAGAGAGGGATGAAAAATTTGCCTAGGGAAGGAGAGATGAGAGCCAGGGTATCTCCAGAAACAGAGCAAGGACAGACAGTGGATGGTTGATGACTTTCCAGATCCCTTGAGGCTTGGTTATAATTCCAGCATTTTATTTATGGATAATTTTCCTGTGACTACACAATGCATTCTCTTGTTCTTACGTTATATGAATGTATCTCTTATTTTGTTGCTGTTTTTCAGCCAAATATGACCAACACACGAGGCTAAGAGTCCTGTCTTTGAATCAGTCTTGGGGTAGAGTGTCTCCTGCCCTGACTGTCTGAACTCCACCTCCCACCTGCCTGCAACACTGTGCTCCCAAAGGCAGCCTCTGCCCTCTGGCTGTGTCCAGATCTTTTGTAGGAGAAACGGTCCACTGCCCAGATTCACTACTGTATTCACCGTATCAGTCGTTCTCTTAACAAGTGTATGGGTTACAAAGGGTGGGACCTACATTTTAAAAATAGAAACTTCTGAGAGTTTTTAGGATATAGAAAGAAAGAATATTAAATCACACATACACATGCACTGTAATTTTCCAGTTCAGGAGGGGAATGTTGAAAATTCCAAGAGAATCTCTTTAGTTCTATTTCAAGCTCTGGTGCATCCAAAATAACATGACCTTGGNGAAACTTCTGAGAGTTTTTAGGATATAGAAAGAAAGAATATTAAATCACACATACACATGCACTGTAATTTTCCAGTTCAGGAGGGGAATGTTGAAAATTCCAAGAGAATCTCTTTAGTTCTATTTCAAGCTCTGGTGCATCCAAAATAACATGACCTTGGGCAATCATGGCCTAGCATAAATTCAGTCTTTTAATCCTAAAAACAGGGATATTACCCATCTCTTGGTGTTATTGTAAGGATTCAATGAGAGAATGAATATGAAAATATTCTGGGAGCCATTCAGGGCTACACAAAAGTAAGGAAACATCATTTCCTTTATAGGAAATATATTTAAAGACCAAGGTTAATAAAAGTATCTCAAATAGTAATATCAGTAAACTCAGAAGCTTACATTTTTTATTTGAGATATAAGTGACATGTAACATTATGGAAGTTTAAGATTTACAATGAGTTAGTTTGATACATTTGTATATTATAGTATAATTATCACCGTGGTGTTAGCTAACACATCTATCCCATTACATAATTATCATTCCTATATTTGGTGAGATCTCATCTCTGAGACACTTATTACTGTTGATGGTAATCACTATGCTGTGCATTAGAACTTCAGGTTTTATTCGTCTACTAGTTGAAGGTTTATACTCGTAAGCATCTCCAATCCCTCTGTCTTCCAGCCTCTGGTGACCACCATTCTATTCTACATTGCTTCAAGTTCAGTTTTTTCAAATTCCACATGTAACTGATATTATACAGTATTTGTCTTCCCCCATCTGACTTATCTCACTTAGTATAATGTCCTCAAATTCCACTCATGCCGTTGCATTTCCTGTGACTGTATAATATTCCGTTTTATATACAGAGGTATATCAGAGAAACTGCAGGGACAGTTCCAGACTACTGCAATAAAGTGAATAGCTCAGTAAAGCAAGTCACGCAAACTTTTTGGTTTCCAGTGAATCTAAAAGTTATATCCTACACTATACTATAGTCTTTTAAGGGTAAAATAGCATTATGTCTAAAACAATGTACACACATTAATTAAAAAACACTTTATCACTCAAAAATGTTAACCATCATCTGAGTCTTCCGTAAACTGTAAACTTTTTGTTGGTGGAGGGTCTTACCTCACTGTTGATGGCTGCTGATTGATCAGGGTGGTGGGTACTGAAGGTTGAACAGGCTATGGCAATTTCTTAAAATAGGACAATGAGGTTTCTCACAACAATTGACTCATTCTTTCACGAAGTATTTCTCTGTAACATAAAATGCTAAACAGCATTTTACCCACAGTAGAACTTCTTTCAGAACTAGAGTCAGTCCTCTCAAAACCTCTGCTTTATAAACTGTTTACGTAATTTTTGAAATTCATTATTGTCATTTCAACAATCTTCAAAGTATCTTCACAGAAGTAGATCCCATCTCAAGAAACCACTTTCTTTGTTCACCCATAACGAGCAGCTCCTCATCCATTAAAGTTATGTCGTGAGATTATAACAATTGAGTTCCACCCTCAGGCTCCACTTCTAATTCTATTTCTCTTGCTAATTCCATCACAGATGCAGTTCTCTCCTCCACGGAAGTCTTGAATCTCTTAAATGCATGTATCTGTAAGGGTTGGAATCCGTTTCTTCCAAACTACAGATGATGCTGAAGTTTTGACTTCCTCCCATGAAACACGAACGTTTTTAATGACAACTAAAATGGTAAATTCTTTCCAGAGTTTCTTTTTGACTTTGCCAAAGTCCGTCAGAGGAATCATTTTCTTTAGCAGCTATAGCCTTATGAAATATATATTTTTTACATAATAATATTTGAAAGTAGAAATTACTCCTTAATCCATGGACTGCAGAATGGATGTTGTATTTGTGGGTGTGAAAACAACATTAATCTCATTCATTTTCACCAGAGCTCATGGGTGACCAGGTATATTGCCAATGTGCAGTGACATTTTGAAAGGAATCTTTTTTTTTCTAGGCAGTAGGCCTCAACAGCGGTCTTAAAATATTCAATAAACTGTGCTGTAAATAGTTATGCTGTCGCCCAAGCTTTGTTGGTCCATTTATAGAGCACAGGCAGAGTAGATTTAGTATAATTCTTAAGGGCCCTAGGGTTTTTATAATGGTAAACAAGCACTGGCTTCAACTTAAAGTCACTAGCTGCAGTGAGAAGAGAAAATCTGTCCTTTGAAGCTTTGACTTCTCCTCTCTAGCTATGACAGTCCTAGATGGCATATTTTCCCAACATAAGCCTGTTTCACCTACACTGAAAATCTGTTGTTTAGTGTAGCCACCTTCGTTAATTTCTCAGCTAGACCTTGTGGATAGTTTGCTATTGCTTCTCCATCAGCACTTGATGCTTCAGCTTGCACTTGTACATTATGGAGGTGACTTCTTTCCTTAAGCTTCAGGAATCAACCTCTGCCAGCTTCAAATTTTTCTCCTGAAGCTCATCACCTCTCTCAGCCTTCAGAAAATTGAGGAGTCATGACCACGGCCTGGGTTAGGCTTTGGCTTAACAGAAAGTTGTGGTTGGTTGGATCTTCTATTCAGACCACTCAAAGTCTCTTATTTCAGCAATATGACCTTCTCTTTCTTATCAGAGCAGTAATTTAATTGGCCTAATTTCAATACTATTTTATTTCAGGAAATAGGGTGGTAGCTCAGACAGTAAAATGTCTGTCTACAATGTGGGAGACCCAGGTTTGATCCCTGGGTCGGGAAGATCCCCTGGAGAAGGAAATGGCAACCCACTCCAGTATTCTTGCCTGGAGAATCCCATGGACAGAGGAGCCTGGCAGGTTACAGTCCATAGGGTCGCACAGAGTCAGACAATATAGGGTCACATCAACTAATATGGTTTTTAAAGAACATCCCAGTCCCTATCTTCAAGCAGTTAATGATCTAGTCAGGTAAGAGGAAGAAATAACTACAATTCCTTCTTGTCTTCATTGCTGTTCCCTTTAGCTCTCCTTCCTTTTCCTTCCTTATCTTCCTTCCTCTCTTTCCTTAGTCCAATTACTATTTAGAGAATGTTGACAAGTAAAGGCTGTGGTAATTAGCTTCCAATATCTCTGCCTCATGGTATTCACACCCTTGCTAATCTCCTTCCAGAATGATCTATGTAACCAACAGGATACTGTGGTTTGTGACTCTTGAGGAGGAGTCTTAAAAGCTTTACAATGTTGTGTCAGTTTCTACTATACAGCCAAGCAAATCAGCTTTTTTGGATTTTCTTCCCAGGCAGGTCACTACAGAGCACTGAGTAGGGTTCCGGAGATATAAGTAGGTTCTCATTAGTAACCTATTTTATACATAGTATCTATGACACCATTGTGTCTATCTTGCTCTCTTGGGCCACTTGCTCTGGGGGAAGCCAGCTTGATGTTTCATAAGGATACACAAGGAGTCATATAGGCAGGGTCACACAGCAAGAAATGGGGGCCTCTTGCCAACCACCAGCAGTAATTGAGTAGGTATGTGAGTGACTTGACTTGGGAGCAGATCTTTCAGACCCAGTGGAACCATTAATGACTGCAGTCCCACTGACATTTTGACTGCAACTTCGTGGGAGACTCTAAGCCAGGTATGTGAGAAAAAACAGTAAATACCTAATTACAAGTGTGAATAACTAGACACATTGTGAGATTTGCTATTGTGGAGATAGAAACAGAGCGCACACATAGAAGCAGGTCACCCAGCTTGGTCTAGCAAAATTGAACACTGCATCACAGAAAGGGGCAAAAGGTTAGATATAATGCTACTCAAGTAGTGGGACCCAGCTATGCAAAGCTACAGAGTTGTGAGCAAACTTCAGAATGTAGTTTATGAGAGTAACCATCATTTTTGAATGGACAGGAAATAAGATTATTCTTCAGGCATTAAACAATGAAATCTATATGTTATGAATTAGCATTGAGATATTCAAAACAAACTTTAAAAGCAAAAATGGCTCTTACACTTGTAACCAGATTAAGAATACTAAAATATGTAAAGAGATAATCATAGGAAGTTTCCATAGGATGAGTAAGATGAAGTGAAGTGAACTGAAGTAAAAGTCACTCAGTCATGCCAACTCTTTGTGACTCCATGGACTATACAGTTCATGGAATTCTCCAGGCCAGAATACTGGAGTAGATAGCCATTCCCTTCTCCAGGGGCTCTTCCCAACCTGGAGACTGAACCCAGGTCTCCCACATTGTAGGCCAATTCTTTACCAGCTGAGCCACCAGGGAAGTATGGCCAGTGACTATCCAAGTCTTATCTGGAAGGTGGGGAGGAGAGAATGCTATCATGCTAATACAAGTATCCTGCCTACTTCAAAGGTATACCCCAGTAGTGATGAGTAGGATGTTATCAGAATTTGAAGTTACAAAGCATAAGAAGCATTGACAAGTACATTCTTCTATATTTAAAATGGATAACCAATGAGGTCCTACTGTATAGCACAGAGAACTCCGCTCAATGTTACATGGCACCCTGGATGGGAAGGCAGCTGGGGGAGAATGGTACCTGTATATGTGTGACTCAGTCCCTTTGCTGTGCACCTGAATCTATCACATTGCTAATTGGCTATTTCTGTTGTTTACTCCAATATAAAATAAAGTATTAAAAAAAAAAAGAAAGAAGCATACAACTTACTCCCCTTCACTGTGCTCTTAAAAGAGTGATGTGTTTATGCAGTATATCTGATCCAGTGGAGAGTTTTAGGTCTTATTACAATTTAGTAAACTGGCACTCTGGTTTCACACGTCAGGTCATTGTGACTGTGGGCAGAAACAGTATAAAGAACAGATTTCTGGACCCTCCGAGGATGTAGACCAGACTAAGCCCTCTTTAATCATCTGATTGGGTGAAGAGCTGATCTTCCCCTAAGTACATTTTCACCGCATCAGCAGACTCTACCTGCTTTTCCAAGCATGATAGCAAAAAGCAGGAATTCTGGAGTTGAAACCACTTAGATGTAAATTCAAGCAACTTGAAATTGGGCAAGTTACTTAAGCACACTGTGCCTCAGTTTGTAAGTAACTCTGTGTCTCATATTCTAAACAGTGATTACAGTGGTACACGTCTCATGGGATTGTTGTGAAGACTGAATGAGTCAGTAACACACGTTAAGGGTTGAATACACTATCTGGTTCCACATTATTACTATTTTTCCATCAAAAGTTTCTACAGAGGAAATGCCAGTACCTGTAAATAGTTCATCCACTTATAAAATACAACTGGGAAAGTGAAAAACAGAAGATGAGAGGCCACATATGGAGGACCTTGGAACTTAGACTTTATTCTAAAGGCAAACCATTGAAAGATTGTAAGTTAAGGGCTGGTAATTAAATGTGCACATAGGAAGCTCAGGGTTGTAGCAGGTAGAGGATGATTTACAAAGGATGGAAAACTGGAGCTGGGGAAACTAACCGGGGCCACAGTTCCACAATCACAGTGGTGATTACAAAAAGACTAGGAATTCAAAAGTGATTCAAAAAATAGAGTAATAGGGCATCGTAATTGGCTAGATAGACTTCCCTGGTAGCTCAGCTGGTAAAGAATCTGCCTGCAATGTAGGAAACTCCAGTTCAATTCCTGGGTGGGGAAGACCCCTAGAGATGGGGTGGGCTACCCACTCCAGTATTCTTGGGCTTCCCTCCTGGCTCAGACAGTAAAGAATCTGCCTGCAATGCAGGAAATCCGGGTTCAATCCCTGGATTGGGAAGATCCCCTGGAGGAAGTCATGGCAACCTACTCCAGTATTCTTCCCTGGAGAATCCCATGGACAGAGGAGCCTGGCAGGCTACAGTCCACAGGGTCCCAAAGAGTCGGATGCGACTGAGCGACTAAGCACAGTACAGTCAGTTAGATACGGGGTTGAAAAGAGCACTGTGGTCAGGCTGGGATAAAATACAGTTCCTCCTCAGGGCACCATACGCCAGTCACTTATTCACTCTGTGCCTCAGTTTACTCATCTGTAAAATGAGGGCATTAGTACTTACCTCACAGGAGTGCATGTGTGTTAAGGTTTTAATAAAATTTAAAATGTGATTTATAATGGCACAGGACCTCACATGGCCGGTATGACAGAGTGCTTAGAACAATGTACTATAGAAATGAGCTAGGATATGTCTTAGGCTGGTAGCTCAGCTGGTAAAGAAACCACCTGCAATGCAGGAGATGGTTTGATTCCTGGGTCAGGAAGACCCCCTGGAGAAGGAATAGGCTAACTACTCCAGTATTCTTGGGCTTCCCTGGTGGCTCAGATGGTAAATAATCTCCCTGCAAAGCAGGAGACTTGGGTTCAATCCCTGAGTTGGGACGATCCCCTGGAGGAGGGTGTGGCAACCCCCTTCAGTATTCTTGCCTGGGAAATCCCATGGACAGAGGAGCTTGGTTGATTACAGTCCATGGGTTCACAAAGAGTCAGGCACAACTGAGGGACTAAACACAACACATATAGGCTTGGGTGAGTGGGTGAGTGGTAATGTGAATCACCAAGATGTGGAAGGGAAAAATAGAAGCAAATGTTTCAAAATGATAAGTATGAGGTACTCGTGCTAACTAAGTATATAGGTTCAGCATGCGTGTGTGTGTGTGTGTGTGTGTGTGTGTGTGTGTCACGTGCATGCAGGCTTACACATGCATGCTCACTAGTGTCACACAGTGACAAATCTTGTGCATATATTATCTTATTTACAGGAGAGATCACTATTACTGAAATAGTAATTACAATAAATAATACATTTTACAAATGAAGTTGGGACTTCGATCAAGCAGCACTCTATCAGCCTCATAAGGTCACTATAATGATTGAATGAGATATCTGGACAATGGCCTGGTACCTAGTAAGGACTCAGAAAAAGAGCTGTTATTAACAATGTTCGTGTGGTCATGTTGTTGCTAATGTGCTTTGCCTGAGGTTAGACAGCTACTGGGCAGCAAGATTTGGATTCAAATCCAGGGCTTTCCAACTTCCAAGCAGAGGCTGATAATCACTGTTAGTGAGTAGGCCTGTGGCCCCTACAGGGTAGACAGCTCAGAGCTAAGTGGTATAAATGATATACGCAGACCAAAGCACACGGAGGCTTTAAGGTCTTAGAGGCATTGCCAGACAGTCTGGTTAAAAAGAAAAAAAATATTCAATGTGAAATGAAGACCCCCTTGACCAGAACAATGAATCATCAATTAGGTTTTAAAATTTATTCGGGTCAGGGGAGTTGAGAGGGTGCCCCAGGCAGGAGCATCAGGGTGAGCAGAGCCCAGAAGGTGTGAATGAATAGAAGGCATACTGGTGATAGAGAGAAGCCACACCAGAAAGTGTCAGATCCCCAGACACAGTTGGGTACTAATCTAACTACTCTAATGCCCTACAATTAAGCCTAAGCATTGCCTCTAGGACTGACTTGTAATCAAGCTGGTTGTCAAAAGGAAAGCAGCCAGGGCTGTGTTTGCTTGGTGCTGCTGCAGGAGTTACACTCGTAAGAAATCGTGGGAGGTGCACATGGAACTCCCTACCCACTGGGGTTGATAATCCAAGCTAATTGTACACATTTCCAAAGCTTCCCGTGTGAGAAGGAAAAAATAAAAATGTTCTCTCAACATTTTTGAAGTTCATACATGTGGCAAACGTTCAATAACTATATTTAACTCTCGGTGCATATTCCCTGGCTTTTGAAATACATTAAACCAACAATTTCAGACAGTTGACAGGTAAGGCACATTTTTCTGCTCCTTTTCCTCTCTCCCTTCAGGGTGACCCCCTGCGTTCAAGCCTGTCTTGAAGACTGGGCTCACAATGTCACCTTCCCCAAAGTTGTCCCTTGCTAAACCTGCCTCTTGCTGAGCTCCTCCTGGGCTAGGTATTTTGCTGTTGGGGGTGAGCGAGGTCCTGGGGGCAGGCAGGAGAATGGAAGGATGGGAAGAGAAGGTGCAGAGTCTAACATCCACAAGGCGGAAACTTAGAAGTGAACAGTCAAGATCTGCTGCGCCTTTAATTGTCCCTGTTGCATTGTAGACATTCCTCTAGGTTCCTGCTGCCTGAATCAGGGCCCTTGGACCAGAGTCATCATGATCCCCTGGGTGCTTGTTAAAAAATAAATAAATAAATAAATGCAGACTCAGACCTTGCCGTAGACCTACTGAATCAATTTTTTTTTTTTTTAACAAGCTTCTCAGGTGATCTTTATACACTGAAATTTTAGAAGTACTACTAATGTAGACTTCTCACACTGCAGTACAGCTGTTTGTTGCCTGGCTCTGCCTACGCTGTGGTTCCACCAAGGATGAACTGCATTTTATGGACCCCTGTAGCCTGGTGCCCAGGAAGCAGAAATAGGTACCACATAGTCTGTACTTACTATTTGTCAAGTGGTGATATATATACTTTCAATCATTTAATCTTTGCAACAATCCTACGAGGTCACCATTATTTCCATTTTGCAGATACCAACATAGTCAGAGCTGGAAGACTAAATCATTCACCTAAAGTCACAGAAATAGAAAGCAAGAGAACTGGCATTCAGCTGAAGTCCTGTCAGACTACCCAAACCAACGTCTTCCCTACTGTTCTATATACTTCCCTAGGTGTTTAACAGATATTTATGGAATTACAGAGAATTTGCTGTGCACAGTCACGGACTGAGGCTCTGCTTCTTTCTGTCATGAAGTGGAAGGACCGGGGCTGCGGTTTTCTTTTGCCAAGTGCAGAAGCATCCTGTCTGCGTCCACGGAAGTGGCCTGGAACTAGACTAGGAATGCCACACACCCCCACCCCACCCCTCTCCTCTTTAAGATCTGCCAGTGTTAGTAAGCCCTGCCGACAAGCTATCCGTCAGGCAGAAGGCAGCCCAGAGCCCTTAAATAAAACATTCTCACTGCCTTCCGCGGAGAGCATGGAGACAAATACCGCGGATGTGAAAGGTGTCGCTGGGATTACCAATGACGTGCTAATGGCTGCTCAGGCAATCTCCGTGCCTCCTGCGCTCTGAGTCACCCGCTCCCTTTGGAGCCTGTGCTCACGTCATTAAGGGACCGAGAGCTATTCACAGATCACTGACTAAAGGCAAGCTTGAGCCCGGCCTGCACCCCCCTGGCCCTCTCCAAAAGACTAAGGTCGGGAACTGGAGGCCCTGGAGCTTTTTATCACAGCCGCAATGAAGAAGGAAGAAAGACAAAGCTTTCTCTCTTCCTGTTCCCTATCCTTTTAGCTATACTTTTTGCAGATGCGAACTTTCCTCTTGTTCCAGAATATGTTGGAAACTCTTTGCAAGGAACAAGCAGAATCTTGGGGAGGGATATACTCTGGACAGTTTATGATGATTCTAAAACACTTTTTAATGCTATTTTTAATTCCACAGACATTTCATTACTAACCAACCCAGGAGATTTCAGTTTCNATCCGTCAGGCAGAAGGCAGCCCAGAGCCCTTAAATAAAACATTCTCACTGCCTTCCGCGGAGAGCATGGAGACAAATACCGCGGATGTGAAAGGTGTCGCTGGGATTACCAATGACGTGCTAATGGCTGCTCAGGCAATCTCCGTGCCTCCTGCGCTCTGAGTCACCCGCTCCCTTTGGAGCCTGTGCTCACGTCATTAAGGGACCGAGAGCTATTCACAGATCACTGACTAAAGGCAAGCTTGAGCCCGGCCTGCACCCCCCTGGCCCTCTCCAAAAGACTAAGGTCGGGAACTGGAGGCCCTGGAGCTTTTTATCACAGCCGCAATGAAGAAGGAAGAAAGACAAAGCTTTCTCTCTTCCTGTTCCCTATCCTTTTAGCTATACTTTTTGCAGATGCGAACTTTCCTCTTGTTCCAGAATATGTTGGAAACTCTTTGCAAGGAACAAGCAGAATCTTGGGGAGGGATATACTTTTGACAGTTTATGATGATTCTAAAACACTTTTTAATGCTATTTTTAATTCCACAGACATTTCATTACTAACCAACCCAGGAGATTTCAGTTTCTAGAATACATACACACAATTCCTTTTTTTGGATTCTTTGTGACTGCTTGGTTGAATTGACTGTAATCTCCTGTGTTTGTTCTTCCCCTAATGTGAGCATCTAAAAGACTAGGAAACAGTAAGTGTAATATTTCCAGACACCACATTTTCTCTTAGCCTGACTTAATCCTTTGAAGTAAAACATCACTTGGTTTCCCCACTGGGCTCTTCTCCCTAAAATAAAATCACAGGTCTGCTTCGGTCATTCTGTCAATATCTGTGACACTTAGATATTTCCAAGTCAACTTTCGGGAGTCACAACTCGACAAGTTTAAAAAGTACTATATTTAGCTGCAACTGGGGAGTGATTTGGGAATGAAGACAATCTGAAGAAGCAAGATGGGGTACAGTATTTTGAGGGAAACAGGTAACATGCATTTTTTTGGTTGTTTTTCCTGTATAAACCAGGATCTGTTTAATGGCCTATCTCAAAATCAGTCCTTTCATTTATACAACCTTTGAGTTCTTCAAGGTTAATCACAGGTTTTGTCCAAGAAGATAATGAAGGCTATTCATTATATAAAGCAAACTGGCTAGTGATACATTTAGCCTAATTTACTTTCTATGCTAATACCAAAAATGCAAAATTAAACATTTGGTTGGTGAAGAAAATTTCACACTGGAATTATTAAGATCAGTCATCAAAGTGGTGAGAAAAGGGAACAATTTTTTCAAGACGTCCAGCCTTCTTGAACTCTGATATCCAGTCTGAGAGCAGAGTTCTCAGTGTCAATTGCATTGTTCAGTCAAAGAATGACCATGGAGAAAAAAAAAAAGTAACAGGTCTCCTACTTCCATTAAAATAAGAATCAGGTTTAACATAGACACATTTTTCTCTAGGTGTGTTGAAAAAAATATCCCCTTTGGGAAATGTCATTTGGAAAAAGAGATCTTTTTGAACAAATAAAATTTTAATTTATGAAAGAACTTTTACAAAGGCCTAATTGCAATTCTGCTGATAATCGTGGGAACATGACTAGTTTATTTGGAGAATTTGGGGCACCTGGTACATTGAAGAGCCATAGGAGGTTTCTTGACTATATGCACCTTGAGTTTTGGTTCTTGCTGTTGTTCAGCTGCTCAGTCATGTCTGACTCTTTGTGACCCCATGGGACTGTGGCACACCAGACTGCAACAAACTTCTCCCAGAGTTTGCTCAGACTCATGCTGATTGAGTCAGTAATGCCACCCAACTATCTCATCCTCTGTTGCCTACTTCTTTCCCTCCCCTCAATCTTTCCCAGCAACAGGATCTTTTCCAATAAGCTGGCTCTTCACATCAGGTGGCCAAAGTATTGGAGCTTTAGCTTCAGCATCACTCCTTCCAATGAATATTCAAGGTTGATTTCCTTTAGGATTGACTGATTTGATCTCCTTGCTGTCCAAGGGTTAGGTATGTTTAAAAATAAACACAAACACATATACACTCAAATTATAAGTTATCATTATAGAGTTACATATAGTACCAATGGCCACCAGAATATCTATTTCATTCTGTTTTCCCCAGTGATTGATGGGTCTGGGGAATAAAGCAGTGCTAATACCTAGCTTCAGACTATTCTGGAGCCAACTTGAAGATGATTTCCAGGTTGTTGGAATAGGATGAGAGAGCAATTTCTGCGCAGTTCATTTGTTGACAATGAACTAATTTGAAGAGGTTCCTTGGAAATCCACCAGAATGATGGGACAAGGGGATATCAACAAAGTTATCTTCACCTGTAACACCAAGATCGTGCTACTGGAAACTCAGGCACCTGTCCTCTCCTAAGGTCTGAGAAAGAATCCACCACCAAGTACTTACACTGTTCTACATTCTTATCTTCATGAACTTATTTAATACTTTCAATAACCCTGTGAGGAAGGAATTACTATTGTTACTTGTGAGTTTAAAAAACTCAAGTGATTCACAAATCATAGGTAGTCAGCATTTCAAGCCTACTTGGAGGAGCATGTATATGTGTGTTTGTGTGTAAACAGAGAAGGGGAGGCTATATTTAGAATGATCTGGAAGCCCCTTGCAACTGTTTCTCTTGAAAAGAAACTAGACTTATTACAGTAGTTGCCTGGAGCATTTTTAAACTAATTTTAAATATATTACCTCAGGAGAGAAATGGTCTTGCTACTTTACTGTTTAAAAAATAAAAGTATATTCAATCTATTTTACTCTTCCCATACTTTCTACACACTTCACGTGTGTTCTTTTAAATAGGGAAAAGGAAGTACCTGGGTAAGGGAACACATCTATGGTTATCCAGAGCCCCAGTAAACAAATACTAGGTGGAGAAGCCAAAAAGAATTAAAGCTTTGGAATAAGGCAGACCTATGTAAACGCCACCACTTTCGTCTCAGTGATCCTGCTGAAGGTTATTAACCTCTCTGAGTTTCAACCTCCACATCTATACAATAAGCAAATCATGATACTCATGGAGTAACTGTAAGGATTAACTAAGAAAAGTATACTTTTAAAAAAACTGGCATTGTGTTGTTGCTTGGCAAATGCCAATTCTTTATTGCATGCTTTCTAGGGCAACCCAGTAGCTACTGGAGGTCCCAGGACCAAACCAAGGAGATGGCTCTCAGAGAAACCTAGGCAGGTCCACACCCAACTCTTAGATGAGCTTCAAGCCAAAATTCACCCCCAAGGGAGAATAAAATCCCTAGAAGTTAGAGATAATATCTTTTCTAATTCCTGGAGGCCTTATGACAGCATATTGAACTTTATATAAAGGTCTTTTAGCCAACTTGATAAATTTTGATGACTAATATTTAGAAATAATTTTGTCAAAGATTTAACCCTTCACCACATGAGCTAGAAAGAGTAAGCCTCTTTTGCGTCATTCTTATAATAATTGCTATGATTGCTAAAGATAACTGGGCAATAATAGAACTGTTTAAAATTAATTTTTCTTCACAATCTGAAATTGAAAGAGTCCATTCATAGTCTAAAGAGAAAGTCTTACGTTTCTAATGATATAGTGTCATCCATGCTTCAAGCATCGGTTCTTCATTGTCAGTTCCTCATTTCAGATTGATATTTTGAGCTGAAGCAAAATATTTGTGGCTTAAATACATTGGCATCTTCATCATTACTATCTTGAAGTGTAGCCAGGATCATTGGTCAAACAGAGAGACTATTGAAATAAAACTGAAGACAAAGCAAAAATTACTCCATTTTCCTAAATAACATCATGAGTTCCTGAGTCATTTATATGTGCCTACCATGTTCCAGGCCTCATACTAGGAATCCTAAGGAAAGATTTTGATCTTAATGACCTAACATTCTTGAGAGACTCCCTCTCAAGCAGGGTTTCTCAAAATTGACACTATTGATGTTTGGGGCCAGAGATGATTGTTTGTTGTAGGAACTGTATCCTATGTACTATGGGATATTTATCCCTGACCTCTACCACTAGTGCCAGTGACCTCTCTCATTACTGACAGCCAAAAATCTCCAGACGTTGACAAATGTCCCCAGGGAAGGAGCTGGGGCCAAAGTTGTGCCTGGTTGAGGACCACTGGTCTTGATACGAATACCAATTAGTAACTGCCATTGGTGGAAGTTCCCTGTACTGTTCTTGGTCCAGGTCACCTAAATTTCCTGGTTCAAATATAACTTCTAGGCTATTTTTGGTTTCCTGGAAAAGTTTATGACACAACATCTCAATATAACTCAGATGAGGTCATACACACACTTATAAAATTTAAACTTTTCCCAAGCAACTTATTATTTTCAGGAGGAAAAAAAAGATACTGAATGAATTGCTTGGGAGGCTTTGGTATCTATCAGATCCAATAATGAACGCAGTCTATGGAGCACTGTTGCATACAATGGAGCTTTTGCAGAAGGCATCATAGAAGAGCAAGTCTCTTGTGACCACTGGAGAAACTGTCTCACCCACACTTCCGACTCTATAATGATCTATACATATCTTTCACCTGGATTCCAAAAGTTTCACATGACTTAAAATATGTTATCAGCCGCATAAAAAACTTTTTTTAAAACCAACAAACAAAAATGAAAAACCTTAGGAAAACTCTCCTTCATTTAGAATCATTTCAATGGGAGGTATAGCAATTGGGCTTTCTCTGAAGTGTCAACTCAGAGCAATTGGTAGTGGCTGTCTGGAGTACTGGGCTGGGAAAAGTTCCTAGATCACACACGTTAGAGGGAAAGAATGCCGTTTGATTAGTGAAGTCTATGCTCTCCACCGACTAGAAGAGTAAATTGCGTATACCTGCTATTTGCCACCCTTGATCCAGACACCGTTTTCAGTGCTAGTGTCCATTATTTGCATAGACTGGTTACCTCCATGGATGAAGGCTATAAACGGGCTTGCTGTGTCCAGTTCTACCTTCAATATGATTCGTATTAGTCTACTTATTTCTACTAAACAATTTGTACAACTGTGTTTTTCTTTCTAATAGGTTATATCATGAGCGAGTCAAACTAAAACACATCTCAAGAAAATGATTATGAATAATACAAGGCTTCTCTGAGGATTTATTGATCTTTTAGTTTTTCTTTTTAGAGATGGCAACCCACTCCAGTATTCTTGCCTAGAGAATCCCAGGTATAGGGGAGCCTGGTGGGCTGCTGTCTATGGGGTCGCACAGAGTCGGACACGACTGAAGTGACTTAGCAGCAGCAGCAGCAACCTAAGAGTGTGAATATGTGCCACCAATGATCTCTAGGTTCTTCTTTACATTGTTTTATTGAAATCTACATTTGCCTTCTTCTGTTTAAATAGTTACTTATTAATTTATTCATTTAGTAAATATTTATTTAAGGTCATCATTGTGCAAGTAAAATGCCAAATGACTGAATCAGACATGAACTCTTCCCACAGGGACCTTACAATCTAGCAGAAGACATAAATAGTGCATACACTACAAAGTTGGGCTTCCCTTGTGGCTCAGCTGGTGAAGAATCCACTTGTACTGTGGGAGACCTGGGTTTGATCCCTGGGTAAGGAAGATTCCCTGGAGAAGGGAAAGACTACCCACTCCAGTGTTCTGGCCTGAAGAATTCCAGGGACAGTCCATGGGGTTGCAAAGAGTCAGACACGACTGAGCGACTTTCACAATACAAGGTTATGAAAGATAAAAATGACAAATGCCAATGAAGAAATTTTTTAGAAAACAATTGTAGGAAGACTACAAGGTAGAGATTCCCTTCGAACTGTGAGATCACCGAAGAATGCCTTTGAGTGAGACTTGAAGCACTGGTAAGATTATGCTGGCATTGAGAGAAAACATTCTACACAGCAAAGCCTGTAGGAAAAGCAGAGACGGTGAAAGTTTGGGATATATATTTAAAAAAAACAGCAAGTAGCTCTGTTGGGATGGAACACAGTAATAAAAAAAGATAACAGGAAATAAATTTGGAAAGACAGAGGACTCAGACCTACTCTGAGTGTAAAATCAGAGTAGGTAGACATGCTCTTTTAACAGATGAAACTCCAGTTATACTTATTGGAAGAGAGAGTTGGGTCATAACCTCCTTCTTTTTTAATTTATGTTTCATGAACATGATTCAGTTTTTAGAAGAACGGGCTGCTTGTCTACTTACCAAAGGGAACCTGGCAGCATCCTCTATGCTGATGACAGTTTTATTTTTATAAACTGGGAGTGGCTTTGAGAAAAGGATGGATTCTTTCTGCTAATTACCAGACACATTATTCTTCGTATACTATACAAAAATAGAGATCAGTTTATTTGATATTCATTCTTTCATTTTAAATACAGGTTTAAATGTTGACTTCTAGAACTCTAAACAACTGGACAGTTTTTCAACTATTTGGGGGACACTTGCTGTCTGCTCTTGCAAAATGGTAGAGCCTGTTGCACATTCTTCAGGAAATAAATGGAGATGATTTTACAGCTGAAGCAGCTAAAAGATGTAATTGTAGTAACTATTGTGATTGAGAGAGCNTTTAAATGTTGACTTCTAGAACTCTAAACAACTGGACAGTTTTTCAACTATTTGGGGGACACTTGCTGTCTGCTCTTGCAAAATGGTAGAGCCTGTTGCACATTCTTCAGGAAATAAATGGAGATGATTTTACAGCTGAAGCAGCTAAAAGATGTAATTGTAGTAACTATTGTGATTGAGAGAGCCTATTGTGAGAGCCTATGATGTGACAGACTCTTTGAACCATGAACTGTAGCCTGCCGGGTTCCTCTGTTCACCGAACTTCCCAGGCAAGATAATTGGAATGGGTTGCCATTTCCTCCTCCAGGGACAGAAATGGTGTAAACTCTTATTTAGTTCTTCATTCTGTAAATGTTAATGGAACACCTACTATGTAGAAAGATGTGCTAAGCACTGTGATAGAATGGTCAGTAATGAGAAATAGGTTTCAACTTTCAAGAAGCAGAGAGTCCACTGGGAGGATTAGTCAAATGATCATAAATTAAAATTATGAATTGACAACAGAACTGTGCAGGAACAATAGCAAGGTTCTCGGAAAACATATAAGAAAGAAAGAACCCAACACAGGCTGTGAGGTCAAGAAAGACTGACTCAGGAAGATCAGTAAACAAAAGTGGGTTGTGTAGGAGAAACACTCTGATCAAAGGGAACACAAAAGATCCGAAGCAGTAGGGAGTGTGGCATGTTTGAAGAATTCAAAGAGAGCCAGTAAATTCAAAAACAAAGAAAGATGGAGAGAAGAATGTGTGATGAGAGATAGGTAAGGTGAGATAAGGTCAGAATTTAGTATAAATCTATGAACAAAGAGAAAACAGAAAGGTTTGAAGTTTGGAGAGTTTAGACTGGAAATCTGATGAGATTTCCATTGTGAGAATGTTACTTTCCCTGCAATGTAGAAATAGAGAGAAAGAAGGCCACGTTGTCGGTGTGAATTCTTTAGATGTTGTCGCAGTAACTTGGGCAGGAACCAAGGGTCTGTACTAAGGAACACATAGGAGACATAAAGGGAAGAGAGTGAGGTGAGTGGTTACGATAGACGTGTGTGTGGTGACACTGGCCAGATCGAAGGATTTGAGGAAAATGAAGAAAGCAAGAGAGATGTTAAGGATAAGATGTAGATTCTAAAATACAGAACTGGATATACAGTGGTGCAAGTCATCCCCAAGGGGCACAAGAAACATGGAAGGAGTCTGATTTTGACAGAAAGGAGCAACAATCTCCTCCTAAGTCTCCTATGATATAACGTGTTTGCTAGTTCCATTCTGTAGATGAGGAATCTGAGACTCATAAGGGAAATAACCCTAGTTTCTCTTTTTATAAATGACAGAGCCAAGATTGGAGCTTTGGTTTATGACTCAAAAGCCTTGAGGTCTTTTTTAGGCTAATACATTGACTTGTGGATTTTAAGGTACAGAACTCTGACCGACTACTTGATAACATTACAAGAATGAAGCAGTACCTGACACACAGTAAGAACTCAATAAGGACCAGCTATTGTTACTATTAATATTATTAATTATATCTGGTTTTGGGACTTGCTCACTTCCAGCTTGTTTCCTTATAGGAAAATCTCCTTCCTCAGAAATGCCTTTGATTTTCCCCTCTATCGATCCATCATTTCTTCATGCACAGCCCCATTTATGATTCATTAACTCAGAAAAATATCTGCCAGCAAAATCTCATCTATTATTTCTGTCAACAAATACATGTCTATTCCTGTTCTAGATATAGAGCACTTCAGTCAACCAAAGTTGTTGCTTTCTTAGATCTTACATCCTAGTGAAGAAAGACAGTCACTAGATCAGTAAGCATTTAAATTATATAACCTGATATAATTTTTTTTTCCATGCAGTGTAAATGTTATTTGGGGCTTCCCAGGTGTCACAGTGGTAAAGAATCTGCCGGCCAATGCAGAGATTCTGTTTTGATCCTTCCTGGGTCAGATAGATCCTCTGAAGTAGGAAATGATGACCCATTCCAATATTCTTGCCTGGAAAATTCCATGGGGAGAGGAGCCTGGGATCTACAGTCCATGGGATCCCAAAGAGTTGGCCATGACTAAGTGACTGAGCATGCGATCAATCCTGTTTAAAAATGAAACAAACAAACAAAAGGGTGCAGAGAGTTGTGGTAGGATGGATTTGCTATTTCATCTTAGGTAGCCAAGGAAAGAGCCTTGACTATTTGCCATGTGAGTAGATAACCACATTAAGCCATGGGATAAGACAAGTGGAGAGAAGCATGATGGACTGTGCTCGATCTCATCAAGGAAAAGGAAGACGGTTGATGTGACTGAAATAACAAGGACAAGAGAAAGAAGTTGGAGATGAGGCAGAGCCAGACAATGAGCCAAGAAAGGGACACTGGAAGCTATTCTGGAGTGTTTTAAGAGAGAAGAAAGGTGATCTCACTTTGGTTTTACATTTAAAACCCTCTCACTCTGTGTTGATGTAGTACATACATACAATGGATATTACATTAAAAAGAATGAAATAATGCTATTTGCAGCAGCAGGGATGGACCTAGAGATTATCATACTGAGTGAAGTCAGACAGAGGAGAAATATTGCATTCCCTTATATGTGGTGTATGCAGGGCAGGAAACCACAGTTAGAACTGGACATGGAACCACAGACTGGTTCCAAATAGGGAAAGGAGTATGTCAAGGCTGTATATTGTCACTCTGCTTGTTTAACTTATATGCAGAGTACATCATGAGAAATGCTGGGCTGGAGGAGCACAAGCTGGAATCAAGATTGCCGGGAGAAATATCAANGACTGGAGTGCCTTAGCAGCATGTTGGCTATATGCTCTACAGTTAACCAAAGGCCTTGAAGTTTTGTTTAAAACATGTCTGTGCTCTTGGTATTATAAGCATTTATGACAATGATATCAAACACACACATGCCCAACATGGTGATTATTATACTTAAACTTTTCCTCAGCCATAATATAAAAACTTTAAAGGTATGTCCTTTGAAATTTTGAATTCTGCCTAGTTCTAGTGTCAATGGCAAGGAGAATTGTGGCCTCCAGAAATATTCCATTCTCTAATCTCAGTTCTTTGAATATGCTACCTTCCCTGGCAAAAGGGACTTAGCTGATGTGATTAAGGTTAATTGGTTGACCTTAAAATAAGGAGATTATCCTGGATCATGGACTGGGCCCCCTGTGATCACATGATCACCTAAAAGCAGGAGAAAAAAGGAGAAAGAGAAGGCAGAGGGACTCAAAGTATGAGAAGAATTTGCTCTTGTTAGTCTGGAGAGGGCTACTTGGTGAGGAAATGGAGACCTCAGACCTCTGACCAATGAAAATGTATTCTGCCAACAACCTGAATAAACTTAGAAGTCTGTTCCCCTATAATCTCCAGAGAAGAAGGCAGCTCTATTAACACTTTGATTTCAGCTTTGAGGCCCTGAGTAGAGAATCCAGACAAGTTATCCTGGACTTCCAACCTACAGAACTGATGAGACAATAAATGTCTTAAGCTGCTAAGTGTGTGGTAATTTATTACACAGCAATAGAAAAAAAAAAAAAGGGCTTCCCTGGTGGCTCATGCAGTAAAGAATCTGCCTGCANAGAGAATCCAGACAAGTTATCCTGGACTTCCAACCTACAGAACTGATGAGACAATAAATGTCTTAAGCTGCTAAGTGTGTGGTAATTTATTACACAGCAATAGAAAAAAAAAAAAAGGGCTTCCCTGGTGGCTCATGCAGTAAAGAATCTGCCTGCAATGTGGGAGACCCAAGTTAAATCCCTGGATCTGGAAGATCCCCGGCTACCCACTCCAGTATTCTTGCCTGGAGAGTTCCATGGACAGAGGAGCCATGAAGTTGCAAACAGTCAGACACAACTGAGCAACTAACCTACACAACGGGAAACAAATATGACAACCTTAATGAAGGATCAATATTGAAGTATAAATCTATCTTCCTTTAGAAAGATGTCTTATATCATTCTATCTGATTTTCCTCCTCTAAATTCAGAGCTCTTATCTGAACCACCTAACAACATATTTGTTGCTTGTCTCATCTGGCTATTCAGTTCTCATGTATTTCACTTTTCATGTGTATTTTCAAAACTTTTATTTAAAAACCTGAGTTTCTTGAAGGTAGAGACTGAGTCTTCTATTCTCAAAATCAACTTCTGGAAATCTAATCTGGTTAGGTCATCATCCTACTTAAATTGCTGTGTGGATTTCTGTTGCCCTCAGCACACACAAAGTTGGGCAGGACCAACACAGATGGCAGAGCGTGATCTGGCGCCTCCTCACCTCAGCTCCATCTCGTAAGGCATCACGGCACCCTTCTACTGGATCTTCAGCCACAGTGGCCTCATCTCAGTCTCTTGTTGGCTATTCTCTTTCCTGCTCCAAAGGCCTTTGTTCTTTCTCTCTTTTCTCCCTTCTGCGCTTGGTAAGTTCCAGCTTCTCCTTTAGATCTCAGTTCAGTGGTCCCTATTTCTCAAAAGAAGCCTTTTCTTGCCTCTTTTAGGAGGTCAATGGACCTTTTTGTACATTCTCATAGTTTCACTCTTTCCTTATTCGAGCAATTTAATATTTGGATCTATGGCAAACTAGTTAACATCATGTCACCTCCCAGTAAAAATTCTAAGATGCTAGAGAACAATCAATTTTTGTTGTTATAGTCCCAGTTCCTAACAGGATGCCTGCCATATAAAAGTTGTTTTTAAAAATTTGGGATGGATAGGGAAATCAGGATTGACATATATGTATATGTTAGGGGAAGCATACTGATTGAAACTGCCCACCCTGGCCAGGCACCATAGTAACCATTTGCATGAGTTGTTTTACGACAGGAGGTCCTGGTAAGGAATGTGGAACTAATAAGCCACCACCAACTGGAAGAGTTTGAGTAAGGTCAAAAGGAGACACCACATGTCCAAACACCTCCCAGAATCCTTCTCTCTGGCATCCATCTTGGGTGAACAAGGCATGCACCACCAGGAAGGACTCTGAGTCAGAATGATTGGCTAAAGACAACCCGGAAACTAATCCCATTGCCATAAAACCTGAGACTGCAAGCCAAGTGGCAGAGCTGTCCTCCTGGGTCCCCTTACCCTACTGCTCTCCACCCGGGTGCCCTTTCCCAATAAAATCTCTTGGTTTGTCAGCACATGTGTCTCCTCGGACAATTCATTTCTGAGTGTTAGACAAGAGCCCAGTTTAATGCCCTGGAAGGGGTCCCCCTTCCTGCAACACATATATATGCACTTCCACATGTAAAATAGTGAGAAGCTACTTACTGTATAGCACAGGGAGCTCAGATCTGTGAACTCCTGGATGGGTGGGATAAGGCAGGGGAGCCCCAGGAGGGGGGGCTCATACACATAGTTGATTCACTTCATTGTATAGCAGAAGCTAACAAAACATTGTAAAGCAAGTATACTCTAATGAAAAATTATTTGTTAAATAAATGCATATATGACTGTTCAGTTCAGTTCAGTCGCTCAGTCGTGTCTGACTCTTTGGAACCCCATGAATCACGGCACGCCAGGCCTCCTTGTCCATCACCAACTCCCGGAGTTCACTCAGACTTGCGTCCATCAAGTCAGTGATGCCATCCAGCCATCTCATCCTCTGACATCCCCTTCTTCTCCTGCCCCCAATCCCTCCCAGCATCAGAGTCTTTTCCAATGAGTCAACTCTTCACATGAGGTGGCCAAAGTACTGGAGTTTCAGCTTTAGCATCATTCCTTCCAAAGAAATCCCAGGGTTGATCTCTTTCAGAATGGACTGGTTAGATCTCCTTGCAGTCCAAGGGACTCTCAAGAGTCTTTTCCAACACCACAGTTTGAAAGCATCAAGTAAACAAAATAATGTACCCCTCCCCTCACCAAGACATTCATGTCTTAATTCCTGGAAGCTGTGAATATGTTGTATTATGTGGCAAAAGGGAATTAAAGTAGCAGATGGAAGTAAATTTGCTTATCAGTTGACTTTAAATAAAAAGATTATTCTGGATTATCTAGGTGAAGACAAAAGAGGAAGAAGGAAGCAGAAGAAAAGAATCAGTGAGAGGAAAATGTGACTAGGAAAGAGAGACAGAAATGGGCAGACATGCAACATTGCTAGCTTCAAAGATGGAGAGAGAAGCACATGAGCCAAGGAATGGGGCAGCCTCTGGTGGTGGTGGTTTAGTCTCTAAATTGTGTGCGACTCTTGCGACGCCATGAACTATAGCCCATAAGGCTCTTCTGTCCATGGGATAACCCAGGCAAGAATACTGTAGTGGGTTGCCATTTCCTTCTCCAGGGGATCTTCTCAACCCAGGGATCAAACCCAGGTCTCCTGCATTGCAGGTGGTCTCCTGCACTGAAGGAAGATTCTTTACCACCTGAGCTACCAGGGAAGCCCTCTGTAAAGTACAAAGAAGTGGATTCTCCCCTAGACCTTCCAGAAGGAACACAGCCTTGGTAACACCTTGATTTCATCCCAGTGAAACCCATAAAAGATTTCCAATCTGAAAAACTGTTAAGATAATAAATCTGTGTTGTTTAAGCCCCTAAATTTGTGATAACTTGTTAACTGGAACAATAGAAAATGAATACAATAACCTGGATCATTGCTTTGTCCACAGAAATTCAATACATTTTCTGATTGACTTCAACACAAAAATCTTTATTGAGTAAAACTGAATTGTTAACACTCTAGTACAACATGTATAGGATTTAGAGCTGAAAAAAAAATCTTTAAAAGCATTACCTTTAACCTTTCTCCCATAATACAGATTAAATCGAAGCTCAAAGAAGTAAAGAAACTAGCAAAAGATTACATATCTAGCTGGTGGGGAAACCTCAGGGAGACCACCTATGTTGTGAGACAATGAGAAAAAAAAAAAGAAAAGGAGACAGCTTTGAATAATCTGCTCTACATATGGTGATCTCGAGGAGTAGCAAGTAGGACAGTATTTTTCTGCCTTGCAAACCAAAAGGTTAGGAGGTCTCTACCCAATTTTTAAAAAGAACACTAAATAACAAATACAATAACAAATAACAGATTGGCTGCAAGAGGAGAAAAAGTACTCTCTGAGTAGGATTTGCCACATGGGATTAGTGAGTGTCTCATTATCTGTTGCTTGAGTTAAAAAAAAAAAAAATGTTCACATTATATAAATAGATTCCTTTACTCTTTGGAACAAAAATTATGTGTGTTTAGGTTGTAAAATGGAATACTGGCAAACCAGAGAGCTAGCTATTATGCTAACAAATATTGGTAGGTTTATTTTGTGTGTGTGTGTGTGTGTCATAATATAGTAGGCCATCGGTTCATGTCAATAGTGTGACTTGCTTCTTTCCAAAGAGTTTATTTAAAATTGTACTGTTTGAGACTTAAATGCATGTCTTCTGTTACAGATCTAGAGGATTTTCAACAGACAGTAATGTAGTATAAATCATCAACCTACTCTGAGGCTAAAGCAAAAGAATGATAAAAACACAAATAATCCACATCATCATTGCCTTTGATGTCAGCAGTGGGCTTTAGCTGGGAACAGTCAAGAGAAGGGAAAATTGGGGAGATTTTCAAACAATAGACCGTGTGAAGAAACAACCAGTCTCTGGGAAATATGAATATTCTAATCTTGGTTTTTCTGTTAAACCAGTCATTTTTAAAATCTGACAAATTTTAATGGAAAACAGAATCCTGCCATAACATAGGTATCTGCAAATCTCCTTAGTATTAGTAAAACTGATTCTGTTTAATAGAAAGGGCTGTGCAAATGCAAATCATTATTAAAGAGACTGTGTACAAATTAGAGAAAAATGACTAATAGTAACATATTGTTCTGAGATGTCTTCCCCCAAGCAAGGCAAAAAATACCAGTCAACTAGTCAGCCAGGCTTTATTTAGTATCGAATCTGTTCTCGAAAGTATCCAAGCCTAGAGATGCAAGAGAAGCAGGTGGTCACCACAGTTATGAAAACAATTAATTCTAATGGCGAAAGTTTACAGAGAACTCCATACATGCCAGAAAAATTTACCTTAATTTAGTCGTAATCTTCACACCAACCCTGTAGTGTGTAAATTTCCATTCCTAGCTCACAAACAAAGAGCTATGGGAAAGTTGCAAAGAAGTCAAGTATCTTACAAAGGCTCTGCCTCTAGGCCAATGTGGAGTCCAGACTGATCCCAAAGCAGATGTTCCTTCCACTCACTCTGCCGTTTCACTCATCTCTTTTCAGAAATGGTGTAACACATTGCCAAGAACCATAGGTTTAGGAGGGTTAAACCTACCATAAGGCTGTACGCAAATACTGGCACTGCAGGGTTTACCAGCAAGCATGTTTGCTCTCTTCAAGAACGAGGAGAGTGGGTGGAGAAATGCTAAGTCTGTGGACTCAGAGTGCTTGAATTCAAATCCCATGTCATCCACCGGGAAATTTGCTTAATATGCCTCAGTTATTGTGATTTCTATTATCTCATTCATAGAGTCTTTACTGAAGAACTCCATCTGTAGCACCGGCTTCCTTATTGGGTTGGTTTGAGGCAACACAGAGGCAGCCCTACCTTCTTCACTGTGTGTGTGTCATGAGGTAACCCACACACAGCACTTAGCATACGACCGGTTCAGAACATTCTGAGATTGTTACTAATAGTTATCATCATCGTAAATCAAAGCACCAGGGGATGAAACTGATAAAAGTATTTGATAGGCAGGTGGAGAAGGAAATGGCAACCCACTACAGTATTTTTGCCTGGAGAATCCCATGGACTGAGGAGTCTGGCTGGCTACAGTCCATGGGAACACAAAAGAGTTGGACATGACTTAGTGACTAAACAACAAACAGTAGACAGGATTGAATGGATAAAACAGAAAACAATTAAAAGACTGATCAAATCTGTTCCTTTGCTAAGCAGTCATTGAACATGAGCACAAGCATGTCATAATCCATGGAAATGAGTAAGAACTATTTTTGGACCTATCTTCAAGGAGCTTTTAAATCTACCTACATTTACCATTTGGGCCAGATTAGCATAAGTGAGCTTGTGGTTAGTCTCAGGAGACTCAGTCAAACCTCAAATCCACTCGACTCAGTGCCATGTTTATTCTTTATCTTCAGCTTATACTCTGATTCCTTCCCGTCATTCTTCCTGATCATCCTCCTAGAACACCTGTCTCTCTATCTATTCCTACCCTCCACATCGCACCTTGAAAATTACAACATAGCTTTCAGTCCATTTACAGAACATTTTTTCACTTCTCTCTCAACCAAACCCTCTTGATATGAAAGTTCTAAGTTATGTAGTTTTCTAAAAACATGTTACTGGTTTATGCCACATGCTTCTGATATTAGGGTTCTTATCCTTTCACATTATCCTTTTGCCCTATAATGACTAGTGCCTCAGATCCAGATTAAACAAAACTCCAAGCAACACCTTCTACGATTTATTCAGAGCAATTTCCCACTCTCCTGTGCCTCTTCTGTAGCTTATATCTACGTCTATAATGTCCTTAAGAAGTTGTAAGGCAAACTAGTCTTGATTTCCTGTCACTGCCAAACTCCTTAAAACATACACTTTGCCTGGTACCTGGCTCTATGTTAGTCATTCAGACCACTTAATTAATTTCTGCCATACTCATATTCAATACCACAGAAGTTAGCATTTGGCTTTGCACATATACTTAGCAGTAGTGTTACAGAGTAAGAATCATCATGTGAGCATAATCTTAATCAGTAAATCAATGAATAATTGACAGGAATATGTTTATCTTTCCAGCTCAGTTCTGAAGCATGCAGACAATGTATTCAAAGAACTTCGTACATAACTGGGGGAAAACAAAACTGATATGGACTAAGTTAACTAGATTCTAAATTATTAATCTCTTTCATATTTCCTCTTATCTCCTGAACTCTGTTGTCCACAGTGATAGTGTTTGGGAGATAATCACTAAGATGTTTATTTCTCTGTTCTACAGTTAGTACCATTGGGGAGACGAAATCTTTCTGTGCTTGGAAACCAGAATTATAGAAAGGCATACTAATGCACAGATGGGTGAGCAACTATTAGAAAAGGAAGACTTTGGGGAGCCATTAAAAACAAGAATTAATTCTGAACACAAAAAGGAAATTACCCTAAAGGATAACTATGAAAGCAGCATGAGTGCTCGCTACATGAAATAAGAACATTTTAAACAAGAACTAAGGGAGCAATAAAATCCATCCTTACATTTTATTATTTTACAATCATCCTTTCTCTTTGATAATTGTAAGAATATCATCTATAACCGTTATTTAGTTCATTCATATAGAACTTTCTGGCAAAGAGTGACAGAAGACACCCAAGCAAAACTATACAGTTGGTGCCTCTTTCAACCTGGGAAGCGAATCTCAAGTATTTTCTGTCAAATGGGAGACTAGGAAATCCTTTTCCATTTTCTTCTCTGGCTTCTCAAGAACTCAAGGTGATTTGCAAATGAAACCTTTGCTCTTCTCTTCTGGTTCAAGGAAAATTCCAGGGTAGATCATATAGTATATCCACTCTTCATGTTTAAGAAAAAAAGTAAAATAATATGGATAATAGGTATGTTTTATTCATATATTTATTCAAAAATTGAACATTTCCTAAATACAAAGCAGTGTGCCAGCTACTAAGAATGATAAATGGGAAACTAAGAGATTAAGAATAATAGCTAACAACTACTGAGTGCTAAGAACTTTGCAGGAATTATTTTAAGCCTTGTGACAATCCTTAAAGTAGTAGTATTTTCTTTACTGTCGGGTAAAGTAATTAAGCCTTAGGAAGATTAAATAACTTCTGCACTGTCATATTACTTACAAAGCAATGAATTTAGGATTCAAATCCAGGGCTATCATATTACAGGGGCAAGAGAATTCATGGAAGAGACGACATTGAATTAAATATTGAAAGATGAACAAGTGCATTAGTTAGATTATGCTAGAATATGCTGTGATATGGCTTCCTTGGTGGCTCAGTGGTAAAGAATCTGCCTGCCAGTGTAAGAGACATGGGTTCAATCCCTGAGTCGGGAAGATCCCTGGAGAAGGAAATGGCAACTCATTCCAGTATTCTTGCCTGATAAACCCTATGGACAAAAGAGACTGGCGAGCTACAGTCTGGAGTACGCACACACCTGCTGTGATAACAACCAGTCCAAAATCTAAACAATGTTTTTTCTTCTTGTATTTCATGTCCCCTGTGGTTTAACTGTGCACCTTTTTTTTTTTTTTTTTATTCTGCAACTATTTTGACAGAATTTGCCCTATTTAGAACATACCTGATTGAGAGCCGAGGGAAAAAAGAACAGTTGAGGGGACTATGCAATGGCTTTTAAAGTTTTTATGCAAAAATGACAATCTAAAAAGTATATAATTAACTGGTGAGTATAATAAAAAAGAAGCAGACTCACAGATATAGAGAGCAAATTAGTGGTTACCAGTGGGGCAGGGTGGTGGGGAGAGGTCACATGGGATGGGAGGACTAGGAGGTACAAACTGTTGGGTATAAGGTAAGCTCTAGGATGTATTGTGCAAGACAGAGAATAAATGGCCAACATTTCATAATAATTGTATGTGGAAAATAACCTTGAAAATTGTATAAAATTTTCAAAAGAATTTAAAATGAAGTGACTTAGGTAGTTTTCATTCACTTCATCAGACAAAGCCATTTATAAGTCAAGTCTGCTGTCAATGGCACACAGAGACAGAATTCTCTTCTAGAGAGACAGCTGCTGCTGCTACTGCTGCTAAGTCGCTTCAGTTGTGTCTGACTCTGTGTGACCCCATAGTCAGCAGCCCACCAGGCTCCCCTGTCCCTGGGATTCTCCGGGAAAGAACACTGGAGTGGGTTGCCATTTCCTTCTCCAATGCATGAAAGTGAGAAGTGAAAGGCAAGTCGCTCAGTCATGTCCGCCTCGTATTGACCCCACGGACTGCAGCCCACCAGGCTCCCTCGTCCCTGGGATCTTCCAGGNCACTGGAGTGGGTTGCCATTTCCTTCTCCAATGCATGAAAGTGAGAAGTGAAAGGCAAGTCGCTCAGTCATGTCCGCCTCGTATTGACCCCACGGACTGCAGCCCACCAGGCTCCCTCGTCCCTGGGATCTTCCAGGCAAGAATACTGGAGTGGGGTGCCATTGCCTTCTCCAAGAGAGAGGCAGCAGTCCTTGGGAATTCTGTTACAGAAGGATTAGACAAGTGGAAATGGGAATTAATAGTCTAAGTAGAGGAATATTCTAAACTTGACTCCAATCCCTGTACACGTACCCATTTAAACACTCACCGAGAGAGGAATTTCGAGTCCATACGGAGCATTGGTTAAGAGGTTCAAAAAAGGACAGTGGTTGGGGAGCATCTGTAGGCTGATCTGACACAGTTTAAGAGAGAGTCAGTGAATGAGAGGGGGATAAAAAAGACTGCTTAGACGTGCAGCAGAAGAGGGACTTTCTCCTCCCTCCTGTGTGCCTAAATGACTGGCAAAAGTCACTACAATTTAACAGTGACACCAAACACCACTGTCTGCTCTGATCTACTCTCACAACTTTGAGCTGGGCTGGGCGTCCAAAACCACCTGTCTAAGCTCACATCCCTCAGATCTGAGTAAATTGGCCACTTACTGTCCGCAGCATTGAAGGAAGAAAGGCAATTCTTCCATTAACACCGTTTTTTCTCTAAAGCAACCTACACAGCTGGAGTGATTTTCCCTTGGGAAACAACTGAGCCCCTGAAGGGTTGAGATTGCCTTAAGGTTACTTTCTGAATTTGATCCTAGGATCAAGAATAATATGTGGGCTCTTTTCTTTAATTTTACAGTGAGCTCTCTACTCCAACAAGACTTCATCTAAGCTATCTATACAATGCCAGAGTGTCAACGGAAGTTTGGTGTTGACATCAGATAAATCTGTGCTGTCTGCTTGGTGACTGATGACCTGGGATAAAACTTCAGCTTATTTCGGTGCCTTCATGACTCCTTGATTAGAGTGGAGACTGTCTCACCTAGAGCCCTGCACATCTCCTGCAGGAGTTTAATTCTGACGCATTAGAAACCACAGAGCAACATATGTCATCAGAAAATCAACTGGCCTCATGGAGCTTTCATGACCTCACCTGAAAGTAGCAGAACTGAGACTTGAGGCAACATGACCGGGCACCAATTTTACCCTTTTCAGTTACTTGACACAGAAAGGCCTGAAGGGTATGCTGCTTTGTGGAAGGATGGCCATACATCAACCTCCCAGAATCTCTGAGTGACCGAGCAAAAGTAGAAACCATTTCACATAATCCTCTAGGGACAAGAAAGCAATATTAAAGAGAAAACCAAGTGCCTAGAAAGCTGGAATTCTCACAAGCATTTCTTTACTCTGAAGGGAATTACTTTAGATAAATTACAATCCTACAGACCACTGAGGGGAAGTTTTCAAATTCTAAGACTTCCTCAAGCTTACCAAACAAACAAAGCAATTATCCCAAAAATAATAAAAGAAATCCCCTTTCATCTAAATGAGGCCCTCTGAGCCTTACCCACAGAGTGTGCTCAATTCACACAAATTTTAGAAGCACAGTTGAATTAGAAATTCTATAACCTTGACTCGGAGTAAACTTCGGAAATATTTCAAAGCATTTTCACGGGTTCTCAGCAAGCTCCAAGCCAATGGGTTTCAAACATTTTCCCATGTGTCCTCATGAGGCATGGAGGGAAAGGAAAGTCTTAATTATCAGAATTCATTCTGCCTCTTCTATCAGAGCGTGCTGCTTTTATAAATGCGCACATGCATGCAAGTCCCTTCAGTTATGTCCAACTCTGTGTGACGCTATGGACCGTAGCCCACCAGGCTCCTCTGTCCATGGGATTCTCTAGGCAAGAATACTGAAGTGGGTTGCCCTGCTCTCCTCCAGGGGATCTTCCCGACCCAGAGATCGAACCCATTTCTCCTGTGACTCCTGCATTGCAGGCACATTCTTTACTGCTGAGCCACCAGGGAAGCTTGCTATTACATATAGCATACATTGAACTTCAAAAAAAAANTTTATGCAAAAATGACAATCTAAAAAGTATATAATTAACTGGTGAGTATAATAAAAAAGAAGCAGACTCACAGATATAGAGAGCAAATTAGTGGTTACCAGTGGGGCAGGGTGGTGGGGAGAGGTCACATGGGATGGGAGGACTAGGAGGTACAAACTGTTGGGTATAAGGTAAGCTCTAGGATGTATTGTGCAAGACAGAGAATAAATGGCCAACATTTCATAATAATTGTATGTGGAAAATAACCTTGAAAATTGTATAAAATTTTCAAAAGAATTTAAAATGAAGTGACTTAGGTAGTTTTCATTCACTTCATCAGACAAAGCCATTTATAAGTCAAGTCTGCTGTCAATGGCACACAGAGACAGAATTCTCTTCTAGAGAGACAGCTGCTGCTGCTACTGCTGCTAAGTCGCTTCAGTTGTGTCTGACTCTGTGTGACCCCATAGTCAGCAGCCCACCAGGCTCCCCTGTCCCTGGGATTCTCCGGGAAAGAACACTGGAGTGGGTTGCCATTTCCTTCTCCAATGCATGAAAGTGAGAAGTGAAAGGCAAGTCGCTCAGTCATGTCCGCCTCGTATTGACCCCACGGACTGCAGCCCACCAGGCTCCCTCGTCCCTGGGATCTTCCAGGCAAGAATACTGGAGTGGGGTGCCATTGCCTTCTCCAAGAGAGAGGCAGCAGTCCTTGGGAATTCTGTTACAGAAGGATTAGACAAGTGGAAATGGGAATTAATTGTCTAAGTAGAGGAATATTCTAAACTTGACTCCAATCCCTGTACACGTACCCATTTAAACACTCACCGAGAGAGGAATTTCGAGTCCATACGGAGCATTGGTTAAGAGGTTCAAAAAAGGACAGTGGTTGGGGAGCATCTGTAGGCTGATCTGACACAGTTTAAGAGAGAGTCAGTGAATGAGAGGGGGATAAAAAAGACTGCTTAGACGTGCAGCAGAAGAGGGACTTTCTCCTCCCTCCTGTGTGCCTAAATGACTGGCAAAAGTCACTACAATTTAACAGGGACACCAAACACCACTGTCTGCTCTGATCTACTCTCACAACTTTGAGCTGGGCTGGGCGTCCAAAACCACCTGTCTAAGCTCACATCCCTCAGATCTGAGTAAATTGGCCACTTACTGTCCGCAGCATTGAAGGAAGAAAGGCAATTCTTCCATTAACACCGTTTTTTCTCTAAAGCAACCTACACAGCTGGAGTGACTTTCCCTTGGGAAACAACTGAGCCCCTGAAGGGTTGAGACTGCCTTAAGGTTACTTTCTGAATTTGATCCTAGGATCAAGAATAATATGTGGGCTCTCTTCTTTAATTTTACAGTGAGCTCTCTACTCCAACAAGACTTCATCTAAGCTATCTATACAATGCCAGAGTGTCAACGGAAGTTTGGTGTTGACATCAGATAAATCTGTGCTGTCTGCTTGGTGACTGATGACCTGGGATAAAACTTCAGCTTATTTCAGTGCCTTCATGACTCCTTGATTAGAGTGGAGTCTGTCTCACCTAGAGCCCTGCACATCTCCTGCAGGAGTTTAATTCTGACGCATTAGAAACCACAGAGCAACATATGTCATCAGAAAATCAACCGGCCTCATGGAGCTTTCATGACCTCACCTGAAAGTAGCAGAACTGAGACTTGAGGCAACATGACCCGGGCACCAATTTTACCCTTTTCAGTTACTTGACACAGAAAGGCCTGAAGGGTATGCTGCTTTGCGGAAGGATGGCCATACATCAACCTCCCAGAATCTCTGAGTGACCGAGTAAAAGTAGAAACCATTTCACATAATCCTCTAGGGACAAGAAAGCAATATTAAAGAGAAAACCAAGTGCCTAGGAAGCTGGAATTCTCACAAGCATTTCTTTAGTCTGAAGGGAATTACTTTAGATAAATTACAATCCTACAGACCACTGAGGGGAAGTTTTCAAATTCTAAGACTTCCTCAAGCTTACCAAACAAACAAAGCAATTATCCCAAAAATAATAAAAGAAATCCCCTTTCATCTAAATGAGGCCCTCTGAGCCTTACCCACAGAGTGTGCTCAATTCACACAAATTTTAGAAGCACAGTTGAATTAGAAATTCTATAACCTTGACTCGGAGTAAACTTCGGAAATATTTCAAAGCATTTTCACGGGTTCTCAGCAAGCTCCAAGCCAATGGGTTTCAAACATTTTCCCATGTGTCCTCATGAGGCATGGAGGGAAAGGAAAGTCTTAATTATCAGAATTCATTCTGCCTCTTCTATCAGAGCGTGCTGCTTTTATAAATGCACACATGCATGCAAGTCCCTTCAGTTATGTCCAACTCTGTGTGACGCTATGGACCGTAGCCCACCAGGCTCCTCTGTCCATGGGATTCTCTAGGCAAGAATACTGAAGTGGGTTGCCCTGCTCTCCTCCAGGGGATCTTCCCGACCCAGAGATCGAACCCATTTCTCCTGTGACTCCTGCATTGCAGGCACATTCTTTACTGCTGAGCCACCAGGGAAGCTTGCTATTACATATAGCATACATTGAACTTCAAAAAAAAAATCTTCTGCAGAATGGATTCTAGTATTCTAGTGCTTTGGGGGAAAACAATTTGAAAACCACTTGCTCCAAGCAGGAAAAACTAAAAAGAAAGCTTAAGAATGCAGCAGGTTCTGGTGTTTCCCAGCTCCACCAGGTCTGTCAGGAACAGGGAGAGGTGGGAGAGGAGTAAAATGATCCTTAGGAGAAAAGGCAGCAGGAAAGAGGAAAGAAAAATTGGCCACACATTCCCCTCACTGCATGCACGTCGCCTCTGGCAGCAACAAGGAAGGATCCCATTCTTTGCTAAATGTTGTAAGTAACCAGCTGGGCTTGTCATGCCCACTTAATAGCAGTACTTAAAGAAAGTGTTGTCATTTCCTTGTCAGACTCATTTCTCTACCCTCTATTATCTTTTCAAAATCATATTACAAAATATTATGAGCTTCCTGTATCAGACACTTTGGTTCTTAGTCACTCAATTATTAAAATTGTATGATTTTTTAAATTGCCATTATGTGTGGGCTGTCTTTACCAAAGCGACAAAGCAATTGAGTTAACCCAAATGGTGCTATGATTGCAGGATCAGAACATGGAAAATTATAGTATTGAAGAAAAAAAAAAAAACACAGCTATTTTGCATCAGTGCCAATAAAATCCTGGGAAACTCACCATAACACCATTATGCTCAACAGAGCAGAACAAATGCTCCCAATGTATTTCCACGCTGGGTAATAGGAAGCAGCGTTGTATAGGGCTGATGAGTCTATACCAAGTTACTCGTCTGTAGTAAACGAGGCCCTCTGGGAAAATGACGAGCCTCACGTTTCACAAGAGCCACTGTGACCCACTGTCAGCCACCTCCCCATGCAGTCTCTGGGCACCTGCCATCAGATGTGCTGACATCCAGGGCTGAGTCCTCTGCCTCTCTCGGTGGACAACTGTGGGCAGAACTCCACAGAGACTGGGTCATGAGGGATTCTTCCACAGGCCAGGCTGGTTTTGTGAGGTCCCCTCACTGGGCTCGGAGAAGGCAATGGCACCCCACTCCAGTACTCTTGCCTGGAAAATGCCATGGACGGAGGAGTCTGGGTGGGTTGCAGTCCATGGGATTGCAAAGAGTCGGACACTACTGAGCAACTTCACTTTCACTTTTTACTTTCATGCATTGGAGAAGGAAATGGCAACCCACTCCAGTGTTCTTGCCTGGAGAATCCCAGGGATAGGGAAGCCTGGTGGGCTGCCATCTATGGGGTCGCAGAGAGTCGGACACGACTGAAGCGACTTAGCAGCAGCAGCAGCTCACCGGGCTTGATGAGCTTCTGATAAGACCAATCTGAAAAAGAGGGGAAATTCACAGGTGCCTACTCAACTTGATTTTTTTTAAGAAACCAAGCAATCTTCCCATCACCTGATGTTCTACAGATGATGGCCTAGGTCTCCCTTAGTTTCAACATAGACAGCTGGGCTTGCTTAACACCAACCTGCAAATTAAGCCTAGCTCCAAGCTCTGGAGCCAGTTTTGCTACTTGACAGAGAGGATGATCTACCATGACCCAGAAAGGTGCTTAAACTCAAATGACCAAATGGAAACCTAGGGTATAGTAATGAAGAGAGAGGCTACATAACATCTCACCATAGTGGGAACTATGGTGAACCTCAGAGTCTATGCTCACCCAAAGGACTCCACATTATGCTGCTCCAAAGGACCCTTGTCATGACAAACACAAGCCACCTTTGGCAGAGCTTTTGGTTTAAGACATCAAAAATATGGATTTTCATATAAAAGTGGATTTTAAGTAGGTGAGGCTTTTTGTTTTTTGAAGCAAAACATGTTTGAACACTTAGTTTCCTATTGCTACTGTAAGAAACTACTATGAACACAGGATTTAAAACAACACAAATATTTTATGTTAGAGTTCTAGAAGTCAAATCCAAAATATGTCTCAGAGGGCTAAAATCAAATAGCTGAGAGGAGTGCATTCCTTCTGGAGGCTCAAAAAGATTTTTTTTTTTTTTTGTGGCCTCTCAGTTTCTAGAGGCTTTCTACATTCCTTGGCTAACAGAGCCTTCCTTCATTTTCAAGACCAGCAAGAAAGCATCTTCAGGCTTCCTCTGACTGAATCTGAATCTCTTGTTTCCCTTTTACAAGGACCCATGTAATTACATTGCATCCAACTGAATAATCCAGAATAATCTCCCTATCTCAAGATCTTTAACTTAATCACATCTTCAAAGTCCCTTTGTAAATATTCATAGGTTTAGGGGATTAGGGCACGGACATCTCGAGGAGCCATTGTTCTGCCTATCACATCTGTATTCTACAATGGTCTAGGCAACTTCCCAGGTGGTACAGTGGTAAAGAATCTGCCTGCCAGTGCAGGAGATGCAGGAGGCACAAGTTCAATCCCTGGGTGGGGAAGATTCCCTGGAGTAGGAAATGGCAACCCACTCCAGTATTCTTGGCTGGAAAATTCCCTGGACAAAGGAGCCTTTCAGCCTACAGTCCATGGGGTTGCAAAGAGTCAGACATTACTAAGCAACTGAGCACACACATACTAGACAACTTAAATAGCTCAGAAGTTCCGCCTCATATCAACCCGGTGCCCTATACCCAGTAACTAAATTCTAGTACTACAGTCATGTCTCCATTTTCTCTGNTTCAGCCTACAGTCCATGGGGTTGCAAAGAGTCAGACATTACTAAGCAACTGAGCACACACATACTAGACAACTTAAATAGCTCAGAAGTTCCGCCTCATATCAACCCGGTGCCCTATACCCAGTAACTAAATTCTAGTACTACAGTCATGTCTCCATTTTCTCTGCTCTCAGTCTTCTTAACAACACACCTTCTTGCCCTGACAACATCACCTAGCTTTAAAGGTCATACAATGATATTGTATGACAGAGAGGATGATTTACCATGACCCAGAAAGGTGCTTAAACTCAAATGACCAAACGGAAACCTAGGGTATAGTAATGAAGAGAGAGGCTACATAGCTATGACGGTAGGGGGTAGTGGGAACTATGGTGTGGGACTGAGCTCACTGATGGGAAGCTCTTGTTCCCAGACTTTAAATTTTTACCACTGTGACTTTTCCACACTTCCTGGATTATTTTATCTGCTTGCTGCTCTCCTGCAAAACAAATTCCTCTCCTAGGAACTGTAGCTTCAGTCTCTCGGGTTCTGAAGTCAGTTACTCTCATCTTCAAACCTTTGAAATTACAGACCTCTTGGAAAGGATTGTACATTTTTACTTTGCAGAACTTCATCAACCATGTTTGAACCTAAGATGGATTCCTGGAACTGATTGGGTACCATGAAGAAGGAGGAATGGGACACTCAGGGAATGGAGGAATGGGATACTTCAGAGGGCTGCCCCAAAGATAGATTTCTACAGGATATTTGCTTCATCAGATTGACTAGGCAGACTCAGGTTTTGACTTCACTTATTAAATTGAAGGTATTCCATTTAAGTACAATAATAGCTCCCAATTAATGCAAGATCTCCCTGGACCACCCTGCTTATAGCAAAGGTCCCTTTATCTCCTTCTCTTGGGGGAAGCGGGGCAGGGTGTGCAGTAGCCAAGCAAGGACCAGATCTCTGCAGAAGCAGAGAAAAGAGAATGAATATTACCGACAATGGGCTATATTTTCCCTTCATAGTGGTAATGAGTTCACCAAAAATTGAAGCCCAAGGCCACAGTGTTTCATTGAAATGAGCTCTACATTTCCAGGTCAGTCAAAGCCAGAGCAGAATTTAACTTTGCTGGGTGATAGACAGCAGGTCACCCTCCCCAACAGAACCGGAGAATGGAATCCAACCTGGGGCTGCTGCGGTCACACCTTTTTCTTTCTTTCTCTCCCCTCCCTCTGCCACTTCTTCCTCCTTCCTGATCCTCTTCTTTGGGAACTTCTTCCTTCCCTCTTGTGGTGCAGGAGTGACTATATAAAGGGAGTATTTGTATTTTCCCCTTTTCTTTTTTTTTTTTGGTTTTTGCTGCGTTTATTGTTGTTTTAATAGTTTTTGAAATCGATCTAATGTGCTTGACATATTGGCTATTAAATTGTATGGCACACTTTTAGTTTANACTCCAATACTTTGGCCACCTGATGTGAAGAACTGACTCATTGGAAAAGACTCTGATGCTGGGAAAGACCGAAGGCAGGAGGAGAAGGGGATGACAGAGGGTTGGATGCCATCACCAACCCAATGGACATGAGTTTGAGTAGGCTCTGGGAGTTGGTGATGGAGAGGGAGGCCTAGCATGCTATAGTCCATGGTATCTCAAAGAGTTGGACGTGACTGAAGGACTGAACTGAACTGAACTAAACACATCCTTTTTTATATTCTTTTCCATTGTGGTTTATCACAGGATATTGAATATAGCTCCCTATGCTGTACAATAAGACCTTGTTTATCTGTTCTATATGTAACAGTTTGCATCTACTAATCAGCCATCCCTCCCTCACCCTCCGCCCTGCCTTGGCAATCTCAAGCCTGCTTTCCAGGTCTGTAAGTCTGTTTTTGTTTCATGGTAGCTTCATTTGTGTCATATTCTAGGTCAAGTGGTCATCTTAAACATTACTTCAAACTATTTTTCTTACTCCTCTGTTCTAGAAAGAAAACAAAGAAACAAAAACATAGAGAATAAAATTATAGCTCTTTTGACTAATTCAGAATTCTACCATTCCAATCTTACTTCTCACCTCCCTTCCATCATGTGTCTTTCTTGCTACCCAAAGTAACATATGATAGGTAACTTATTCATACCTCCCTATCTATTCTTATTCTACCTTCCAATCTTGCCCCCTCTATTCTTTTATTTCTACCTCTGAGATAATTATTTACTCTGACTCTCTCATTTCTACATCTTATCTAAAGTTTTAATACCTGGCTCATCTATCAGCTCTTCTGATAAAATCTTCCTTGATTCTCCCACAGGAATAGAATTTCTTCTTCATCTCTCACATGGTATATATATCTCACTTTCCAATTTGTATTGTAATTTTCTGTATATACCTTATTTTTTCTACCCAGTCCATAAGTTCCTTCTGTTAGGCACAGGAAATGATAGCTGTTGTGTAAAACAATCCCATGATCTCAGTGTTTTAACAAAATAAATATTTGCTTGTGACTCATATCACAATGCAGCATGATTCAGTAAGAATAGAGTTGGGGGAGGCGGGAGGAGATTCTGCTTTTTTTGGTCACTAAGGATTCCAGGCTGCTTCTTCCATGACACAGCCACCCCTTAAGGCCTTGGGATCCTCCACCGGGGCCTCTGAATCTGTCTGATAGCAAGGAAAGGAAAAGAGGACAGAGAAGCTGTACTCACCCTAGGCAGCGTTGGTCTCATTCAGAAGGAGTGGTTGCATGGTTGCACAGGTGAGCTGGGAGGGTAAGTTGGCAGTGAGCATAGGAAGAAGAGGAGATGTCTTTGATGAGCATCTAGCCGGTCTCTGCCACAGTGTCCAATTACAGTTTCAACTGGAGTCCCCCAAAGACCTACCTTAATGCCTTGAACAATTGAATATTTTCAATATATACCCCTAAAAGGAGAAAGATTAACATGGTAAGAGCATTCTGTGATGAAACTTTCTTTCCATATCCTCCAGTTTTTGTTTCCCTCGTCATCTTCGAGATTCCCCACTCTTCTACTTGAAAAAAACAAAAAAGAATTATAGACATCTGGTTAATTATGCCTTCCTATTATCCTGTTATATATGAGCAATATAGAGTCAGCACCACATACAAAAATTCCATGACCCCGGTCATTTTCTCTTGTACCCGCCCATGGTGCCTGAGATGTACATATTGGAGTCAATTGCTCATATTATGATATCTACAGCCAAAATCACACGTTATATTTCTACAAACTACCAAAGTATAATGAAATTAAAATATAATTAAAAGTCAACTTTAAAACTATATATAACATTTAAATACTACTAACTAACTCTTCAGCAAAGGGGAAAGCATGAAAGAAATTTCAAAAAATTTAAGCAGAATAGTAATAAAATGCTATATATATTTGTGAAATGTAGTTAAGGAAGTGCCTGGAGGAAAATGTATAACTCTGAATATATTGACGAATAAATAAGACATATAGCAGAAAGGAGATAACCAGGATGTTAAAATGGACAGTCCATAATATTGAAAAGTGAAAGTCACTCAGTTGTGTCTGACTTTTTGCAACCCCATGGACTATACAGTCCATGGAATTCTCCAGACCAGAATACTGGAGTGGGTAGCCTTTTCCTTCTCCAAGGCATCTTCCCAACCCAGGGATTGAACCCATATTTCCCGTAGCCAGATTCTTTACCAGATGAGCCACAAGGGAAGTCCCCTAATATTGAAAGAGGGCCACAATGGATAAGGTTGTATCATGTATGAGTGCCCCCTAAGCCACACAATGGGAAGGAGATGGGCATGAACAGTCTTGCTCTAAAGAGCTATGTGCCAAGGTGAAGTGTCCTCCAACAAGAAGTTGTGGGGTATATTTCTAAGAGTACAACTGGGAAGGGATGCACTATGTCATAGCAAAGTAGCCATGACCAAAAACCAGAGCAGTGGGAAGAAACTTAAAGCTCTGAAAACCACACAGAGGTGCCCCCACGAAAGTCAACATTCGGACCCTTGTTCCCTAGAAGGAACCACCAGCCAAGACAAAGTTAAAACAGCATATACGTAAAAAGCATTTGTTTTGGTTTCTAATATGTAAACTCTCCTTCCATTTTACAACACTAGAGACAGTAAAACTAAAATAATAATGAGGGAGAAATGAAAAGGCAACAGACCTTCCTCCCTACTCAGACTTAGCCTGATCAAAACCAAGGCTATCAAGAGAGTGAACACCTGACTGGTGTGGGACTAAATTTTAAACTATAGTAAGACTGGACTTTTTAATACATAAGAGTGACCAGGAAATGATGAGAGCTGCCTGAGACCATCCTAAGGGCTAAGGAAGGAAGACTTGGCAGAAAATGTTTGGACAGAAGCAATTGAAAAGAATAATAAAACTCCTTTATCCTTGTATCCTGCAGAAATCAGATTGTTCAGTGAACTAGATTTTATTAAAGACAAATGATATAAGTACTCAATTTAAGAACTAAAAAAAAATTGCAAATGAGATAAACAGGAAGAGATAAACCCGAAGAGATAAACACAAAGAGATAAACAGGAAGTAATAAAAATGTTAGAAATTTATGAAATAAAGAAAAAGAGAGGGAAAATATAGTATTAACCAAACCAAGAGCTAGTTCTTTGAAAAGAATAACAGAATACAAAAAAAGTAATTGGATAGGTTTGTTTGGGAGGGAAGATACAATTAAACAATTAAAAAGAGGAGAAACTACAAAAAATAAGAGATTTTTAAAATTATGAAAAACACCATGAACAACCATATTTAATTACATTTTAAAATCTAGATGAAATTATAAGTGATGCTGGGGAAACTGGACAATTACATATAAAAGAATGAGATTAGAGCATTTCCTCATACCATATACAAAAACAATCTCAAAATGTATTAAAAGACCTAAAAGTAAGAATTGAAACCATAAAATTCCTAGGAAAGAACATAGGAAGAGCACTCTTTGACATAAATTGTAGCAATAATTTTTTGGATCTGTCTCCTAAGGCAAAAGAAATAAAAGCAAAAATAAACAAGTGGAACCTAATTAAACCTAAAAGCTTTTGCACAACAAAGGAAATCAGTGACAAAAAAAAGACAAATTATGAGAATGGAAGAAAATATTAGTAAATGGTATGACCTATAAGGGATTACTATTCCCAAATATATATTAATAACAACTAATATCAAAAAACAAAGAATTCAATTAAAAAATGTGCAGATCTGAATAGCTATTTTTCCCAAAGAAAACATACAGTGATGCTCAACATCACTAATCATCAGAGAGATGCAAGTCAAAAATCACCTCACACCTGTCAAAATGGGTATCATCAAAAACTACAAATAACAAACGTTGGCAAGGGTATGGAAGAAAGGGAACCATGCTACACTGTGGGTGGGATTGCAATTTGATGCAGCCACTATAGAAATAATATGAAGTTTCCTCAAAACACTAAAAATAGAGTTTCTGTATGATCCAGCAATTCCACTCCTGGGTATATATCCCCCAAAAAACAAAAACACTGATTCAAAAAGATACATGCACCCCAGTGTTCACAGCAGCATTGTTTACAGTACCCAAGTACGGAAGCAACCTAAGTGTCCATCAACAGATGAATGAATAAAGAAGTGGTACATATATACGCAACTGGAATATTACTCAGCCATAGAAAGAATGGAATGCTGTCATTTGCAACAATGTAGATGAAACTAGAGAGTATTATGCTTAGCAAAGTCAGACAGATAAAGACAAATAGTCTAGGTTATCTCTTATAGGTTAAATCTGAAAAATAAAACAAATGAGTGTATATAAAAAGACAGAGACAGATTCATATTTATAGAGAACAAACTAGTGGTTACTAGCAGAGAGAAGGACAGAGAAGGCAATGGCACCCCACTCCAGTACTCTTGCCTGGAAAATCCCATGGACGGAGGAGCCTAGTAGCTTGCAGTCAATGGGATTGCTAAGAGTCGGACACGACTGAGCCACTTCACTTTCACTTTTCACTTTCATGCATTGGAGAAGGAAATGGCAACCCACTCCAGTGTTCTTGCCTGGAGAATCCCAGGGATGGGGGAGCCTGGTGGGCTACCGTCTATGGGGTCACACAGAGTCGGACACGCCTGAAGCAACTTAGCAGCAGCAGCAGCAGCAGAGAGAAGGAAGGAGGAGGAGCAAGATAGGGACATGGGAGCAAGGACACAAAGAACTAGGTATAAAATAAGTAATCAGTATGGAAATACTATACAGCACAGGGAAATATAACTGCTACTTTGTAATAACTAAATAAAGGATAGTCTATCAAATATATTGAAGAACTATGTTGTATACTAGAAACAAATATAATGTTGTAGATCAATTACACTACAATTAAAAAAAAAACTGCTCTCCAAAGAAGTATACTAGAAATATCCAGATATGGAGTTATATAGCTCAAAGAAAAAGAAGTAAAACTCTTAATTCAAACTTACTGGATAGCTGATAATACAAGTGAAAAATGCTGGCATTTGTAGATACTGGCAAGACTTAAGATTTGAATTTTATCATTGACCATATGATATATTAATACAGACAAAATTTTTAAATTGCAAAAAATTCATTAAAAGCCTAAAAGAAGTCCATTCCAAAAAAATCTATATGAAATTACTAAATATTCTGGAAAAGATGCAAAATGTCAAAATAGGCATATGATGAAATAGAGTATATTAATATACTGAAATCACCAAGGAAATTTATGATAATCACTTTAAAAACTTCCCATCTTCTACAATCTCTCCCAAACATTTCAGACCCAGATAAGTGCATTAGTGAGAAACTTTAAAGAAATAGATAACCATCATGTACTCAAGTTGTTTCAGAAAATGTAAAAGCAATAAAAGTTATTCAGCCCATTTTATTTATTTATTTAGTCTGGCCACACCACACCACATGCAGGGATCTTAGCTCTCTGAAGACCACGGACTGAACCCATGCCCCTGCTGTGGAAGGGCAGAGTCTTAACTACTGGATCATCAGGAAGTCTTATTCAGTCCATTTTAAAAGCTAGGATAACAAGATAACATCTATATTTAAACCACATAAAGTCATAATAAGGAAAGAAAATTTAAGCCAATTTAATTTGCAAGCATGTATGCAAAAGCCTTATATTATCTAACTAAATTTAATTGGATGCTTAAACAAAATTAAGACAAGCAGGGTTTACTTCATAAAGTCTTAGTTGGATAAATATCAATCAAAATGTAATTTGCTACATGATACATTAAAGAAGGCAATTCTTACAGTCACTTTAATAAAGAAAAGCCATTTGATAAAAGTAAGCAGTGCTCTGTGACAACCTGGAGGGAGAGAAGTGGGAGGGGGGTTAGGAAGGGAGGGGACCCATATAAGCCTATGGCTGATTCATATTGATGAGTGGCAAAAACCATCACAACATTGTAATGTAATGATCCTGCAATTAAAATAAATAAATATTTTTTAAAAAATAAGACACTTTGTTTTGATTTATAAAACCCTCTTAGAAAATGAGAAATAGAAACTGCTAACTTTATATAAATGATAATAGCCTGACAAAAGCTAGAGCAAACATCATAAACAGTGTGAAGTGTTAAATTTACATCTTTTGAGGTTGAGAGAAGACAAGAGTATATGTTATTGTATCAATTGTTTAAATATGGTGTTAGAGATTCTAACACAATAAGATACCATACAAAGAGAGAGAGAAGGAGAAAGAGAGATTATAAAGGAGAATACACAGCAATTACCAACTTTAAAAAATAATATTATTTACCTGAAAAAAAGAATATCAAGAGACAAATCACTAGAACTAATAAGATTTGACCAAAGTACCCAGAGACAAAATCAATTCCCCGAAACCAGTAGCATTCGTCTTTATCAGTAATAACCAGCTAATGACATGACAATAAAAAAAAAAATCTAGGAATAAAATTTATAAAACTGTTCAAGACTTTGTGGGAAAAATTTTTTTAACTTTTTTAGATGATTGTGCCTACCTCTCCAAAAAATTTCAATAAATATAAAAGTATACTTGATTCATGGAGATGGCAGCATTACAAACATAGCATCTCCACCAAATGACATATCAATTTAATGTATTTCCAAAACAAATAACACTGATAAATTAAATTTATTCTAAAAATTTTAATGAAAAATAAACATCCATGAACCAATACATGTTAGCCAATAACTAACAAGTCATACTTGTCCACAGTGTGGTCCTAGCAGGGACTTAACAAATAGAACAAAGAAATATGGTAGAAAACCTAGAAACAGATCCATTAATATGAGACTCTACCACATGGGGCTTCCCTGGTGGCCCAGAGGTTAAAGCGTCTGCCTGGAATGCGGGAGACCCGGGTTTGATCCCTGGGTCAGGAAGATTCCCCTGGAGAAGGAAATGGCAACCCACTCCAGTACTCTTGCCTGGAGAATCCCATGGCAGGAGAAGCCTGGTAGGCTACAGTCCATGGGGTTGCAAAGAGTTGGACATGACTAAGCGACTTCAATTCACTTAACTTCACCATATAATAGAGATGGCATAAAAGATCAGTGGGAAAAAATAAATTACCCAGAAAATGATGCCAAGGAAAAAAATATCATATTTTCCACTTCACATATTACATAAAAGCTAAAATCTGAATAGTCTAAACATCTAAATGAGAAAAGTGAAGGTATAAAATGATATAAGTTGAAGTAGGAGATTATTTTTGCTACTTGGGGACTAGGGAAGAATTTCTTTAAAAAGACTCCAAAATTTCAGGCCATGAAAAGAAACTAATGAAATTATACAAAATAAAGAATTTTTTGTTTAGTGAACATCATTGTCAAAGTTAACAGATGGGTGGCAGACTGAGAGAAGATATTTGCAATATCAAAATCTGACAAGAATTTAACATACAAAATATACGAAGAACTCCAGAAAATCAGCAAGAAAACAGTAAGAAACACAATGCCTAAATGGCCAAAAGTGAAACCTACACAGTTCATAGAAAGAAATTCGAAATGATTGAGATTAAGTAAATAGGTCTTCAATCTTACTCAAAAATATTCTGAAGACAATAATAATATACTAAAAAGGAGGATAACCTGGTATATTCACTATGAAAAGCTATGTAGGTTATAATTTAGCAGTCCATTCCTGAGTTAAAAGGAATTTCCACACCAAGGTCCACATGAATACATGTCCCAATGGGGTAACAAATACAATGCTACCCTATTTCTAGCGTTAAGAACACTGACATTTCAGAACAGTGCTAATGGCCATGACAGTTCACCTCTGTGGTCACAAATACTGGGTTTGTTCTCCTTTCAACAAACAAAATACTCTAAATGGAAAAGCTTTACAGTCTCATATATTCATGATACCAGTTTTTACATTTTTTTTCATAGTAACATTTTCCAAAACTTATTGGCTTATAAGTAGCAATGTTTACTTTTCATCTGTGCTGTTTGTACACTGTGGTGGGATGGCTCTGATTATAACCATTCTGACTCTAGGACCCAGGCTGACAGAGCAGGAATTAACTGGAACATTACTGACCATAGCAGAACCACAAGTACATACGACAAATATCTCCACCAGGAAATGATATGTGTCACTTCTGCTCACATCCCATCCACCAAAGTGATTCACATGATTAACTCTAAGCTCAACATAGTGGAGAAGAATAGTCCTCCAGAAGACAGTCAATTAATGTTGATTAACAGCCATGGTCTACTATATCGAATGTTCACTGCAGCACTATTCATAGTGGTCAGGAGCTTGTCTAGCTCCCAAGAAGGGGGATGAATGAAAAATATATGACATACACATCTGTTGTTTTATGTAGCCTTAGAACTGATAATATATTTCAATATACCAGCAAGGATACATTTATCTAAGTACTAAGTTCAGATTTTAAAAAGAAGCAATCAGAAACTAAACGTATAACATAACACACATAATATAGTGGTTTTTAAAAACACATTAATGAAAACCGTTACTCTTTCAAGGAAAAAACATATATCCCCATAAATATGTGGAAGTCCTATTGGAAGAAAATACAATACATACTTTAGAGTGGGGTGAGTATATATGAAGGATGGGGGAATTTTTAGGTGGATATTGGGGGAATCAAGCTGATATTAAGCGATTCATATAAAAATAACAAAATAAAAAATAATACCTTACAATGATTGATGATGGTGTGCCATGTACAGAATATGATCAACTCAATTCTGTTCAATAGGTGTCCACTTCAAAAGAATTCTGGATCCTTTTCAAATATAAATGTGACTTGAGAAAGATAATTTATTAAATACTATCTGTATGTATACATTCTGTATAAGAAACTAGCTGTTGTGTTTTTGTCTTCATCAGACACTTAAGGAAATGATACAGTGTAACAGAGGTATTTCTAACAGAGAATAGATCATAAAAATGCCTGATACAGGGGCAATGTCTAATAAATTGGTATCTATCATTTTTATGCACAGAGTACTTTGCTGTGTATATGTTATCTTATTTAATCATTATATCAAAGTAAAGGATTTTAACTACAGTTTCATATAGAAAGAAATTAATGAGAGTAGGTAATTGAATTGTTCCAAACTTACAATAATAGCAAAAAATCCAGGTTATAATAGAAATTTCTGACTTGTGAATTCTTTTATTTCAGCTTTATTGGGGTAAAATTGACAATTCTAAGACATAAAGTGTCAATCATGATGATTTTATATATGTATACATTGTGAAAAGATTTCTCCTATCTGCTTAATTAACACATCCATCATTATACACACATACACTCACACACATATGGTGAGAACACTTAAGTTCTACTCCCTTCAGTTCAGTTCAGTTCAGTTCAGTTCAGTCGCTCAGTTGTGTCCAACTTTTTGCAACCCCATGAATCGCAGCACGCCAGGCCTCCCTGTCCATCACCAACTCCCAGAGTTTATCCAAACTCATGTCCATTGAGTAGGTGATGCCATCCAGCCATCTCATCCTCTGTTGTCCCCTTCTCCTCCTGCCCCCAATCCCTCCCAGCATCAGAGTCTTTTCCAATGAGTCAACTCTTCACATGAGGTGGCCAGAGTATTGGAGTTTCAGCTTTAGCATCAGTTCTTCCAATGAACACCCAGGACCAATCTCCTTTAGGATGGACTGGTTGGATCTCCTTGAAGTCCAAGAGACTCTCAAGAGTCTTCTCCAACACCACACTTCAAAAGCATCAGTTCTTTGGTGCTCAGCTTTCTTCACAGTCCAACTCACATCCATACATAACCACTGGAAAAAGCATAGCCTTGACTAGATGGATCTTTGTTGGCAAAGTAATATCTCTGCTTTTCAATATGCTGTCTAGGTTGGTCATAACTTTCTTTCCAAGGAGTAAGCATCTTTTAATTTCATGGCTGCAATCACCATCTGCATTAGCAAATTTCAATTATACAATACAAGGTTATCAACTATTAGCACCTATCAAAATTCCAATGGCATTTTTTACAGAAATAGGAGAAACCCAATAGTAAAATTTATACTAAACCACAAGAAGCCCTGAACAGCCAAAGCAATCTTGCGATCAAAACTAGAGGCATCACATTTCCTTCAAACTATATCACAAAGCTAAAGAAATCAAAACAGTATAATACTGTAACAGAATAGATAGCCCAGAAATAAACCCATGCACATATTGTAAATTAATTTATGGAAAAAGAGCCAAGTAATATGCAATAGACATAGGATAGTTCAGATAGTAAAGAATCTGCCTGCAATGCAGAAGACCAGGGTTCATTCCCTGGGGTGAGAAGATCTCCTGGAGAAGGAAATGGCAACCCACTCCAGTATTCTTGCCTGGGAAAACCCAAGGTCAGAGGAGTCTGGTAGACTACAGTCTATGGTGTCACAAAGAGTGGGACACAACTGAGTGATGAAGCATGTTAAGCACATAAGCCTCTTTAATAAATGGTGTTGGGAAAACTGGAGAGTCACGCTAAAGAATAAAACTGGATCTTGGCCTTACAACACACGTAGCAATCAACTCAAAATGAATTAAAGAGTCAAATTTAAGACTTAAAACTGTAAAGTTCCTTGAAGAAAACATAGGAGTAAGCTCCCTGACACTGGTCTTGACAATGATATTTTTATGTTCAACACCAGAAAGTAAAGGTAACAAAAGTTAAAATAAACAAGTGGGACTACAATGAACCAACATGTGAATTCATGCATAATTTTCATTTGATTCTTAACACTCAGTCTAACACCAGAAAAAGAATTCTTTGTGCTTCCAAGGAGAACATGGTTTTAGTCTTGTATTATAAGTCTCTAAATAGCCCTCAACCCTCTTTTTTATTAACTGTCAAGTATTTACCTCAAAGACAGTCTACCTACAGCCTAGATGGACATAGAAACACTTTCTGCATGCTGTTAAGCATTGCCTGAAAATACAGTTTGCTCTGGTGCAGCTTCCCACAGGCACAGTAAAGGCATCGCAGTTAAGTAGTTCACATAGCTCAAATACTGCCACACCTTAATAGAGGGGGAAAAAAATTGTTTGCTATGAAACTTTAAAGGTACACAGCCAAACTTTTTCAACAGATAAGAAAATGTTTTGCTTCAACAGAGATAAACATCTTTAAGGCAACATCTACAATAAAATGTTAAATTAAGTGGGCCAGGCAAATAACTATAGAATGGCATACAATTTGCAAGGAATAAAAGATATTGTATAATGTCAAATGGCAATGCAAGAAAGATTAGGTATTTATTGGAGCATGAGAAAACCTTGAATTATGAATATATAAGAGAGTAAGGTCAAGACAATAAACAATTACACTCAAGTAGCCACACCATGCTAAGAAATAACTGAAAAACTGTAGATGTAATTTATTCCCCTTAAGTTTGCCACTGAAATCTGTGACATTTAAAAGAAAAACTTTTAAAACCATTTTTCTAGACCAGGAGAAGGAAAACCACAGTCCATGGTTTGTTCTGTAGGGACTGCAAGCTGAGAAGGATTTTTATATTTTTAAGGATTTGTTGAGAAGAAAAAGATAGAAAAGGAAGAGGAGAAGAAAGAGAAGTTACAGAGACCAATATGTGGCTTACAAATTAGAAGATACTTAGTACCTAACCCTTCAGTAAAAGAAGTTTGCTGATATCTGTTCAAGATCATGCAGAACTGGCATGTTTCTGCTTGGCAAGGTATAACGTGAAACCCCAGAAGACTAATGCAGTTGTATAGTATCTCTTATGCAAAAGACAGGGTAACAACCTCTAGAAAACTAACTTGTTTACTTGTTTACTATGGTTTGTGGTTGCTTTTGAGCTATAACAGCAGAGCTGAGTAGTTATAACAGAGATATTACGGCCTTCAAAGGCTAAATAATTAATTACTTGATAACTTAAAGTTTGCCAACTCTAACATAGAACAGTGAGAAGACTCTAACCACTTCCTATGTAATGACCTCTGACCCCTCAGAACTGAGGGACACAAAAGGTTTTTCCAAAAGTCCTTTAAACCATGATGGCTAAATTTCCTTTCATGGTTTTGCCCTTCTAGCTTCTCATGTTCCGTGCTCCATCTTGTTACTTTTTCTTCGCTACTGAAAATATAAATAATTGTAAAGGCGCAAACCCTGTTAACCCAGACAGCAGGCCTGTTGATCACATGGTTGGTAAAATTCAGTCAGACTGAGGTATTTCTTCCTCAGACAATAACTGACTAAAAGATTCTTTAGTTAAAACAGTATATGAATAAGACTGAAGTTGAATAATTCCACTGTAGATAAGTTGGTGTAAGCATATTGAGAAAGATACTATAAGAAATAACTAACTTTTCTACAAGGGTTTTGTTAAGGACATTGTCATTTATTGTATCAAGGCTTCCCTCGTGGCTCAGTGGTAAAGAATCCACCTGCCCATGCACGAGACACAGGTTTGATCTCTGATCCAGAAAGATCCACGTGCTGCAGAGCAACTAAGCCCGGGCACAACTACTGAGCCCAGGCTCTACAGCTCAGGAGCTGCAACTCCTGAAGCCCGTGTGCCCTGCAGCCCACGCTCAGAAACAAGGGAGGACACCTCAGAGAGACGTCCATGCATAACAACTAGAGTGTAGTCCCTCACTCTCAAAGCTAGAGGGAAGTCCGGGCATCAGCAAACACCCAGCACAGCAAAACACAAAGAAAATAAATAAAGCTACTTTTAAAAGTCATATTAACTATATTATTACCTTATGGGATATCTCCTTTAAGGGAGTTGTATGAGGATGCTTGAGAAAATGTCTCGGAATTTGGCAACTGGCATGATTTTATTGTGAGGACAAAGTGTATACAGTAACTGGTTGTTCCATTTACCAAGTTGTTCCCTCTCAGCTCTAAATTCACCCTTCATCGCCTGCTTTGCCAAAATGGATATGGGCCCTTTAAACAAGTTTCCTTCACCAACTGGCACACTGTTAAGCTTTGTCAATAGTTGGCATTGGAGGGAGACTGCAGGGGGAAGGGTTTTGCTCTCAAGTTCTTGTGTGTTCTCTCAGCAGGCTCCTGGAGAAGGGCATGTAGTTTCCTTAGTGCCCAGTAACCATAGCAAAACTCTTGCCACTAACTGTGTAATGACCTTTTTTTATAATGCTCAGTGTCTTCTTCACCAGACTCCTCAGCATGTACAACTTCTCCAGTGTGTGCTGGCCAGAAGGACCCACTTACCAGTGGCTTCTCCCTGCATCCCTCTCAAGCTGTGGGGGTGAGACACCTTCCCATGCGCAGCTTTCTTGGTGCTCTGGAGAACAGATTTTTCTGTCAATTTCCAAAGGGCATATTGCCAGCAGCACACTGACCACCCATAGAGCCACAGCAGCTCTCTCCACAAGGACTAGATCTCAGTCCTGCCTGGGATAAAGAAAGAGCTATCTTCCTTCAGTTCTCTATGTCAGCCCTAAGGTCGTGTCTGCTCCCTATATCTGCTATTCCTGTATTCTTTAGGTATCCTCTTTTATTCATACAACCCAATGCCTTTTTACTCCAACTTTTCGGCAGAATTAATAATTCTTTGTTGGGAAATAGATGGAGAAACAGTGGAAACAGTGTCAGATTTTATTTTGGGGGGCTCCAAAATCACTGCAGATGGTGACTGCAGCCATGAAATTAAAAGATGCTTACTCCTTGGAAGAAAAGTTATGACCAACCTAGATAACATATTCAAAAGTAGAGATATTACTTTGTCAACAAAGGTCCATCTAGTCAAGGCTATGTTGTTTTCAGCAGTCATGTATGGATGTGAGGGTTGGATTGTGAAGAAAGCTGAGCACCGAAGAATTGATGCCTTTGAACTGTGGTATTGGAGACTCTTGAGAGTCCCTTGGACTGCAAGGAGATCCAACCAGTCCATCCTAAAGGAGATCGGTTCTGGGTGTTCTTTGGAAGGAATGATGCTAAAGCTGAAACTCCAGTACTTTGGCCACCTCATGCGAAGAGTTGACTCACTGGAAAAAACTCTGATGCTGGGAGGGATTGGGGTCAGGAGGAGAAGGAGATGACAGAGGATGAGATGGCTGGATGGCATCACTGACTTGATGGGCGTGAGTTTGCGTGAACTCTGGGAGTTGGTGATGGACAGGGAGACCTGGCGTGCTGTGATTCATAGGGTCGCAAAGAGTCGGACATGACTGAGCGACTGAACTAAACTGAACTATATTAAACTTTCTCTATTAAAATGACTCTGTGCTTTCTCTCTTTACTGGACTCAACTAACACACTAACTGTTTCTCTCACTTATCTGGGCGCTGGAAAATTCAGAGTTAAAATACCTATGCACATTTATGTGTGTCCACTTACACATATTTACATACACACTCATATAATGTACAATTTAGTATATTAAAATATTTTCTCTTTTATCTGGTAATACGGACTTTCCAGGTGGTGCTAGCGGTAATGAACCTGCCTGTCAATGCAGGAGACTTAAGTGACGTGGGTTAGATCCCTGGGTCAGGAAAATCTCCTAGAGGAGGGAACGGCACCCCACTCCTGTATGCTTGCCGTCAGAGTCCCATGGATAGAGCAGCCTGGTGGGCTACAGTCCAAGGCATTGCAAAGGGCTGGACATGACTGAAGTGACTTAGCATGCATGCACGCATCTGGTATTATATTCTACACTCTGTAGAGAAAGGAACTAATTGAATACTATTCATGTACTTCCTATGATATATTACATGATGCAAGTATTAAATTACTAAACAAACAAATACACCAGAGAAGCTGTGCTAAATATAATTATAAACATATTAGTATATGCTTAGTTTTGACCACCAATCCCTGAAAAGGTGATAATCCAGTGATGCCTATTTAAGGATTTTAGTGCTGCCTCTAGGGTTGCTGCATTGCACAGTTGGCTCTTGTGCCTTGAAATCTGGATTCATTAAAGTCTTCTGACTCACTGCCGCGGCTCTTTCTAACACTGAGCTCACATATGCTCTTACCACCCGCTTTGTGCCGATGACACCTGCTACGGCTGCCTTGACTACAGCCTTCTCATCTGCGTGAGCAGTTCTGTTTCCTACAGGAAACCCTGCCACTTAGACAGGAAAAGGAATGGATGTCTCTAAGAATGCGGAGAGAGAAACCATCAGCAACAAAGTAAACATCCTTCTTTGGTGTTTCTTGCTTCTCCGTTTGATATATCCCTAGGCTATGAGAAAGGAGCCGTCTCTCAAAGCAATGAGAAAGGAGCCGTCTCTCAAAGCTTTAACTGTTTTGCTGATGGCCCTTTAGGAAAGGAAGTACCAAGAAATCTTTTAAGACCACCGAATTCAGCAGTAGTATGGTTGGAAGATCTAAATCTTGTGCCTGGGAGAAGACATCAGGAAAGCGGCGGAGTCCTGAATATGTCTATGTCTACCTCTAAGTCATCAATTAAAACTAAGTGCTAGCTTATAACCAAGAACATGAATATGAATCTCAGCATTTTAAATATCTAAAGTTGGAGACTATACGTTCTACACTAAACAATTATTCAAGTAAGTCATNCAGTGGAAACAGTGTCAGATTTTATTTTGGGGGGCTCCAAAATCACTGCAGATGGTGACTGCAGCCATGAAATTAAAAGATGCTTACTCCTTGGAAGAAAAGTTATGACCAACCTAGATAACATATTCAAAAGTAGAGATATTACTTTGTCAACAAAGGTCCATCTAGTCAAGGCTATGTTGTTTTCAGTAGTCATGTATGGATGTGAGGGTTGGATTGTGAAGAAAGCTGAGCACCGAAGAATTGATGCCTTTGAACTGTGGTATTGGAGACTCTTGAGAGTCCCTTGGACTGCAAGGAGATCCAACCAGTCCATCCTAAAGGAGATCGGTTCTGGGTGTTCTTTGGAAGGAATGATGCTAAAGCTGAAACTCCAGTACTTTGGCCACCTCATGCGAAGAGTTGACTCACTGGAAAAAACTCTGATGCTGGGAGGGATTGGGGTCAGGAGGAGAAGGAGATGACAGAGGATGAGATGGCTGGATGGCATCACTGACTTGATGGGCGTGAGTTTGCGTGAACTCTGGGAGTTGGTGATGGACAGGGAGGCCTGGCGTGCTGTGATTCATAGGGTCGCAAAGAGTCGGACATGACTGAGCGACTGAACTAAACTGAACTATATTAAACTTTCTCTATTAAAATGACTCTGTGCTTTCTCTCTTTACTGGACTCAACTAACACACTAACTGTTTCTCTCACTTATCTGGGCGCTGGAAAATTCAGAGTTAAAATACCTATGCACATTTATGTGTGTCCACTTACACATATTTACATACACACTCATATAATGTACAATTTAGTATATTAAAATATTTTCTCTTTTATCTGGTAATACGGACTTTCCAGGTGGTGCTAGTGGTAATGAACCTGCCTGTCAATGCAGGAGACTTAAGTGACGTGGGTTAGATCCCTGGGTCAGGAAAATCTCCTAGAGGAGGGAACGGCACCCCACTCCTGTATGCTTGCCGTCAGAGTCCCATGGATAGAGCAGCCTGGTGGGCTACAGTCCAAGGCATTGCAAAGGGCTGGACATGACTGAAGTGACTTAGCATGCATGCACGCATCTGGTATTATATTCTACACTCTGTAGAGAAAGGAACTAATTGAATACTATTCATGTACTTCCTATGATATATTACATGATGCAAGTATTAAATTACTAAACAAACAAATACACCAGAGAAGCTGTGCTAAATATAATTATAAACATATTAGTATATGCTTAGTTTTGACCACCAATCCCTGAAAAGGTGATAATCCAGTGATGCCTATTTAAGGATTTTAGTGCTGCCTCTAGGGTTGCTGCGTTGCACAGTTGGCTCTTGTGCCTTGAAATCTGGATTCATTAAAGTCTTCTGACTCACTGCCGCGGCTCTTTCTAACACTGAGCTCACATATGCTCTTACCACCCGCTTTGTGCCGATGACACCTGCTACGGCTGCCTTGACTACAGCCTTCTCATCTGCGTGAGCAGTTCTGTTTCCTACAGGAAACCCTGCCACTTAGACAGGAAAAGGAATGGATGTCTCTAAGAATGCGGAGAGAGAAACCATCAGCAACAAAGTAAACATCCTTCTTTGGTGTTTCTTGCTTCTCCGTTTGATATATCCCTAGGCTATGAGAAAGGAGCCGTCTCTCAAAGCTTTAACTGTTTTGCTGATGGCCCTTTAGGAAAGGAAGTACCAAGAAATCTTTTAAGACCACCGAATTCAGCAGTAGTATGGTTGGAAGATCTAAATCTTGTGCCTGGGAGAAGACATCAGGAAAGCGGCGGAGTCCTGAATATGTCTATGTCTACCTCTAAGTCATCAATTAAAACTAAGTGCTAGCTTATAACCAAGAACATGAATATGAATCTCAGCATTTTAAATATCTAAAGTTGGAGACTATACGTTCTACACTAAACAATTATTCAAGTAAGTCATGGTTTCTCCCCATAATACACAAGCATGCCATTATTAAAACTGAGGTCACAGATTACTGAATGACATGAAGAAATGATTTCCTATATTATTACATTTAAATAAAAGCTGTTATGAAGCAGTGAATATAAATTTTATTTTTAAGCATATGTATACCTGAAGACACCCACATGTACCCAGACACCCTTGTGACAGGTGAATAAAAAAATGTGGATGGTTGTTTTCTCAGGGTTACAGAATGACAAGTGACTTGTACTACTTTGCTTGTGGTTTTCTGAAACCTTAAAATTCTCTGTAATAAAGTTTAATTCTTTACATAATTAGAAAAAGACACACATTTTTGAAAAGGCACAGAAATTATTGAAATAGCCAAAATTTAAAATTCAGGGAATACCTATAATCCCAGATATAGTTATGGAATAGAAGCATTTCATTGTTTGGTTTTCTTGGCATTTATTTAAAAAATATTTTCTGATCAAGATTAATTGCTGATCTCATCAAAACAGGGAGCAAAAAGTAATCTCTAGAATCAAGACTTTTAATCAGTTGGCTTCGGGGAATCAGTTATTCAACAAGATAAATCTTTGAGCCTACAGTCAGCATGGAGATGCTTTTAACCAATACATGCATGGATAGATGAGGTAGATAGTTGATAGAATATAGATGAGATATACAATAGATATAACTGGATGATAGATGGATAATGTCTAACAATATATTTCTCACGAATTTAAAGAAAAGGAAATTAATGTTTTTAAAGGACTCATCTCCTCCATGCAGACAGTGCTGCATTTGCCTAACCAGGGATTTTCTTCACATGTGAAAGTGAGATAAAAGCAGCCAGTCTTAGAAAGTGAAAGTGAAGTCACTCAGTCATGTCTGACTCTTTGCAATCCCATGGACTGTAATCTACCAGGCTTCTCTGTCCATGGGATTTTCCAGCCAAGAGTACTGGAGTGGGCTGCCATTTCCTTCTCCAGGGGATCTTCCTGACCCAGGGATCAAACCCAGGTCTCCTGCATTGCAGGCAGACACTTTACCCTCTGAGTCACCAGCCAATCTTAATTGAGTACCTATTATGAAATGCTAGATATTCAGCAAAACGTTTTCATGATAGTTAACAAGTTATTATATAATACATATTGTAATAAAATGATAATATATCACAAAATAATATATACTATGTAATAATAATTTACTAACAATAATAAAAATAAAAATATTGCTACTATTACTACTGCTACTATTTTTTAAGTGTTTATAATATGCCAGGCATTTTGAAAAGCACTTAATCAATACCATTGTATTCTATTCATTGTAGTGCTCTCAACTTTCCTATGAGGTAGACATCACTATTTTCAGAAGAGGAAACAGAAGATCAGAGAAATTGTCTTGCTGAAAATCACAAGTAACTGTAGTATTTACATGAAGATATTTTTACAAACAGTTCATATAACTCAATATTAAAAAACAAACAACCCAACCAAAAACGGGCAGACCTAAATTGACATTTCTCCAAAGGTGACATACAGATGGTCAACAGGCACATGAAAAGATGCTCAACATCACTAATTATTAGAGAAATGCAAATCAAAACTCTAGTGAGAAATCACCTCCTATCAGTCAGAATGGTCATCATCAAAAAGTTTACAAATAATAAATGCTGGAGAGGATGTGGAGAAAAGGGAACCCTCCTACACTGTGGCTGGGATAGTAAACTGGTGCAGCCACTATGGAGAACAGTCTAGGGGGTTCTTAAAAAAAACTAAAAATAGAGCTACCATATATCCAGCAATCCCACTTATTGGCAAACATCAGGGGAAAGCTCCAGTTCCAAAAGATACTTGTATCCCAGTGTTCATAGCAGTAGCAGCACTATTTACAATAGCCAAGATAACCAGCAACTTAAGGGTCCATCAATAGATGAATGGATAAAGAAGATATGGGATATATATACAATAAAATATTACTCAGCCTTTTAAAAAAAAGAATGAAATGAACCATTTGCAGCAACAGGCATGAGCCAAAAGATTATCATATATGGAAAGTAAGTCAGAGGACCACAAATATAATACAATATCACTTATATGTGGAACCTAAAAAGAGATACAAATGAACTTATTTACAAAGCAGAAAGATTTTTACAGATATAGAAAACAAACTTATGGTTACCAAAGGAGACAGGGTTGGAGGAGGGATAAATTAAGAACTTGTGATTAATAGATACATACTACTGTGTATAAAAATAGACAAACAATAGGTCCTACTGCATAGCACAAGGAACTATATTCAATATCTTATAATAACCTATAATGGAAAAGAATCTGAAAAAGTATATCTATATCTTTATAGATAGATATCTTTAGCTACTGGTTTTCACATGGTTTAGTGCTTTGGGCTAGCTTAGAAGATACTGAAAGTAGGCACTTGGGTTTCTTAAGCCCAGGGATGTAAGGATCATCAGGAGAAATGAGCTATCAAGGATTCTATCAACATTGAGTGAACTAACAAGAGAATGAGACAAAGGGAAAATGGAATGGAAAATAGAACTGGATGCTACTCTTATTTTCTAGGTCCATGGAGGCTAGGGAGGGGTAGTGGGTTTGTCATTATTTTGGACCCTAGCACTGATAGCATAGCATTATGTGGGCATGAATTACTTTGCGAAGTCAGAAGTCTCTTGAAGAGATAGCTGAAGGTAACTCTATTCAAAGCAGTGACCAGCATAAACGTTATTGTTGAATGAAAACTCTGAATGCAGTTAGAATTCACACATTTCAGTGGTAATTTTCTTTTTAATATCCATGTAAAACAACAAATCACTGGATTAACAACTATAAAACTAGAATTCTAGGGCATTTCCATATATTACTGCAACTTGCTTGGTCTGCATATTCTTTCTCCCTCAAGTGGTAGTATGTAGACTTTATAGACTTCACAAAACGCCAATGACCTAGTAAGTTTGGAAACAATTTAGACAGCACTAAAGCCTGTGGGATGTGTCATATGGAACATGTGTCAATATGAAAGACACATTTTATTATTATCAGTTTCTTCAATGGAGGTCAACTTTTCAAATAACTTTTGAGTTTTTCTTTTCTTATTACAAACGTAATATATCTTCATGGCTCAAGGAGTCAAAGTTACAGGAAAAATAATTAAAAGTCCTCTATGTAATGATGTGTTGGAGCTGCCTAATACCAGTTTGTGAAAGTCAATTGTTTTTTTTCTCTTCCAAATGATATGTTCAGTGATACTGTGTTGGTAGCCTGAAATCAATCATGATGAGATTATATTTACACCATGGAAATTGGCAAATGTTACAAAGCTGGGCTTTTCTGACCAGTTGTTAAGCATTTATTAATGAACCACTGTCCACAATCTTTGGACTTAATCAGTTTGGTGAATCTTAAATCAGATTGCTATCCTTGTCTTAAGTCAAAAATTGAAGAGATTCAAAAGAAGACTCAGACAGTCTGCCTTTAGCGTGTCAGCCTCCAGCAGAGTACACACAGCATCTGTATAAGCAGTGAAGAAGCATGCCTTATGAGCCCTAAAGACCTGTACTGGCTGAGTGCTTCCTGTTCCTTAGGCGTGGGAATGAGTTACGCAACCCACGTGATCTTTCATCCTCCTCTCGTTCCTTTCCTTCTTTTCTTCCTTTCTCCCTCCTTCTCTTCCATTTTCCTTCCTTCCTTCCTCCTTTCTTTTTTGAATGCTAACCACTAAATGCCAGTGCTTACAGATTTTCAGATCCGTTGCTTGTTTGTACCCAGGTCGTGTCATTAGTGTTTTATTCTTAATGAGAGCATTTCAGATCTTTGCATTGATGGTCAAGAAGTAGGGTTGTTAGCCTTTCCTTAAACATCAGATTTCCCTGTTCAGGATCCAAGACACTATTTTGGTGGCAAATAGATTCTGGAGCGCCAACCCCAGTTGCCTTTTATCCCCGTATTTTATGTAACTATTTTCATAGCTGTCACCACCCTAGAACATAAGGAACTAATTTTCTAGGGATTTCAGTAGTTCAGCAAAGACATTTGAAACATAAGACTTATTTTCTCCATACTTAACGTTGTTCAGTCCATATATACAAAACTTTAAAATGACGTTTTGTCCACCAGAGGGCACTCATATTGTTCCAAGTATAGCTAAGAATTATGATGATTTGAAGAGAAATCTGTGACAGAGAAATGAAAGAACCCCCCCCCAAAACTATTCAAGCCTTAACAAAATACCAAACAGAAGAATAAAACCAAATTTTCTTTATTCCATTTTATTTTCTCTTTCCCTACCCTGTTATCTCCCACTACACACACAAAAATTAAATATATTCATTAATTCACAAAAGAGAAAAAAGAGTTGGGACTAGGGTGAAATGCTGCGTTCCATACTTTCAAAGTGCCAGCTTTGCAGGAGAATATATATATTTTTTAAATGTGGGAGTGTTGGCAGAGTGGAAGAACATCAAGAAATTGTTTTCGTAAAGTCACCTCCTTGGTGTCTTAAGATGCTATGTCTCAAGTTGTTTTCTACCATGAAGCTGATGAATTGCATGCTTCAGATGACAGGGCTTCTGCCCTTGTCTTGGAACTTTACACTTCTCAGGCACTAGAAAGATCAGAGGCTGCCACAAGATTGCGGTCTAGAGTGTTGACAGCCTCAACCACAAGTTATTCCAACTTCTCACAAAAGCAAAATAAACTTGTGATTTCTGAGACATGTTGTGTAGCTCATTAGTGGTTTCAACTAAGTGCTGTTTATTGATCTTAAAATCTTTCTCTTTTCAATGCAAGTGGACTTTCACCTATGTCTCCATATTTTCGAAACACTCCAGCATTATGAACTCAGCAGTTAGATCCTAGTAATTGGTAAGTTTAAGTCGGTAGATCTGAGGTAAGAATTCTACCTCATTCCAGCTATATTATCATGTCAAACATTTGCTTCATCCATTCTGTTTCTCTATAGGGGCATTTTTATTCACACCTTTCAAAATTAGGCCTGTCAAAAGACCCATCAAATAATCCCTGCCTCAGAATTGCTCAGGTATGAAAAGTCTGAATTTCTTCTCTATTTTAAAAAGTATTCAGTTAAACCAGTCCAGAATGAGCTGAAATCCAGCTATGTAGTATCTGTGTAGTGCAAACACACATACCAGAAGGAAGAAATAATGAGACAATTTAAGTTTTGTGTCCATTTAGAAAATTGATGTCAAAGCAATTATCAGAGAATTGCTAATGAACATTTATGACCTTGAACTTTATAGCCTGGCCCAAAGTTGCCAGGTACTGTAAATCTTTGAAAAAAATTGCCCTTTAGCACTGCCAAGACCAAAAGCTAAATTGGCCCACCTTCCCCAATTTACATCTGGGTTCAGTTTGCTCTCAGTTAAAAGAGCTTAACCCATAGTGCTGACTTGGTTTCTGTTCAGATGGCAAAGCAGCTATGTTATATGAAAGGAGCAGAAATAGGTGGATATCTTTTTATATCCTCCCTTGAGGGGAAAATAGTGCTTTATTAAGTTTGGCTAGTCGTTACATAATTGTCTGGTATTAGGGAATCAGCTGGTTTGTTGCTGGATAGTATCTATTTGGTTTAGATAGTTCTTTTTTGAAGTATGTAGTTTACTGATCAGAAGCTGTCAAAAATAAAGTACATTATTACAAGAGTTTTAAACTGAGTAGGAGTAAGATGAGGAGAATTAACTTTCCAATGCCTTAGACAGGAAGCAGAAAGAATTGCATTAATTCAGGTTTAACATGAAATATAGTAGATATAAAAGTTATTTTTAATATAGGTAGAGAATGGAAAATAGCAATAAGATTAAGGAAAATGTAAAAGGGCCGTAATTTACATCAAGTTTTTGTTGCTGTTGTTGTTTTTTTACTAGTTCTTCTTGTGAATGTGACAGTTGGCAATTACTTTAAAAGTCTAAATTTTTCAGGGTAAATCAGCTTCAAATTGGGAAAGATTTATTCCAGATAGGTATTATAAGATGTGTTATAACTTTACTGACTAGATTTAAAAAGCTGAGTCAGTCTCTGTTTATTAAATAATAGTAAGTAAACAGTACTGTATGCATATATATATGCATTGTGTTTTTCTCCTTGGTCGTGATTTAGTCACTAAGTCGTGTCCAACTCTTGCGACCCCATGAACTGTAGCCCACCAGGCTGCTCCGTTCATGGGGTTTTCCGGGCAAGAATGCTGGAGCGGATTGCCATTTCCTTCTCCAGGGGATCTTCCTGACTCAGGAATCAAACTCTAATCTCCTGCATTGCAGATAGATTCTTTACTGAGCTACCAGGGAAGCCAATGACCTAATCAGTATTGATTCATTTTGTCACATCTCAGTTCAGTTATCACTTCCCCAGGGAGACCTTCAAACACCTTGATTAGGTCAAATCCCCTCCTCCTTGCTTACTGCCCACATCCCTATGATAAACTTTAAAAGCATCATAATTCTCTTCTTGTAGGAGTTACCAAACTTGAAACTTTACATTTGTGCATTTCTTTGGCAAATGTCTATAAGTTGCCCAAGGACGCAGACCTGGTTTAGTTCTCCACTGAGTCACCAGCCTCTAGCACAGTGCCAGTTAAGCACGAGGTAGTCAATGCTTATTTATTTATTGAATTACGAATGAATAACCAGGCAAGGCAACTATGAGATTAATGGCATGTTACAAAGTAGTTAATAAACTCAGTAACAGAGTTGGGTGGGACTCAACCCCTTGTCTTACTTTCTTTTCCCAATGTATCTTATCTGTAAAACTATAGATCAAAGCATTATGACTCAAAGCAATACAACAAGTATAAACTAACCAAATTTGCTTTCATCAGGGTAGTAAAAATAAATCAAGTGACCATCAGCAATATTCCAGGTGAATGATTATTTGCAAAGTAATCATCATTAAGTCAAATGAAATATCTCCTCAGAAAACTTATTTTTTTAAGAGAGTAGAACAGGATTGTATTTTATAAGTCTGCATCTGCTTAGTTGTAAAAAGCAGACACTTTCTAAAATAGGTAGATCACTTAAGAACAGGGTTTAGATTTCTTTGCTGTTCTTTATATGATAACATAAACACTTAGTTTTGATCTAGCAGACAAGAAAATTACAGCCCAGAAAAGAGAATTGAACTGCATGAAGCTTATGTCAGGTTTCATATTAATTTGCTAGTTTGCTTGGGCTGTTATAACTAATACTACAGACTCAGTGGCTTAAATAGAAATGTACTTCTCAACATTCTAGAAGCTAGAAGTCCATGATCAAGGTGTCAAGAGGACTTGTTTTTTCCAAACCTCTCTCCTTGGCTTGTAGATAACCGTCTTCTCCATGTTGTCTTCACAAAGTCCTTCCTCTGTGTGTGTCTGTGTCAAAGACAAAGGAAGAATCTTGAAAACAGTAAAAATGACTCGTACTGAGGGGTCTCAATAAAATTAACAGCTAACTCCTCAGAAGCTATGAAGACAGAAGGCAGTAGAATAACATATACAAACTGCTAAAAAAAATTTTTTTTAATTATAAGAAAATGCTATGAGCAATTCTATGTCAAAAAAATTAGATAACTTAGATGAAATGGGCAATTTTCTAGAAAGATACAAGGTAACAAAATTCTCACCATAGCTTTTGAAGTCCTTTGTTTTTGTCCATACATGGTAGTATCATCTGTCATCATACTCCCTTTAATTTATTATACCTCAATTAGTCTGATTCTCATTCAGTTCCTGGCATCATGGTGTACACAAAGCTCTATTCCTTTAACTTGTTGATTGTTCCATTTTATCTTTGAGGACTCAGTTTAAGTGCTATTTCTGCAAAGACATTTTCTTGAAATCCTTATAAGTAATTATTAATTAAGTTAATACTTTCTGGTTTATCAAAGATAATTTCCTTCTCAATGCCTTTCCTTCAAATACCTGATAGGCTTCTAATCTAGTTTCCAATCAGTTCTACTTTCTAATAATCATGTCCTAAGTTCTTTCCTAGATAAAATTCTCAAGGCTGACTTGACTCTTTATTTTTGAAGCTCCCAGAGTAATATTTCTCAACTTAATAGTACATATCTTGAGACCAGACAAAATTAGAGACAGAGACTTGGGAAAGCCTCACACTTTTAATCTAGTCTTCACTCTAGAGTACTGTATAAATCAGACAATGTGACTCAAAGCCTCTTTAGATCTCATTTATTATGGTTTGGGGTTTTCAGACAGGATTTTTTAGAGGACCTAAATTTGAGATTCTCAATATTCTCTTATTGTCTGACAACTATCCAACTATTCTGGATTTCTCTTTATTTTTCTTGAAAGGAGGAAGTAAAATCCAATTTACATGATTATTCTGAGTCTTTTCAGCTACATCACCTAGACAGAGTTTTTCAGCCACACCACTGTTGACATTTTAGATTGATAATTACACATTGAAAGGATCTATCCTACTCATTATAAGATGTTCAGTAGCATTCCTAACCTCTACTCACTACAATTCTGTAACATCACCTTCATCTCTAGTTATAACAAACAAAAATGTCTCTAGACATTGCCAAATGTCCCTGGGATGCAAAGTCACCCCCAATTGAGAATTGAAACCACAGGCTCAATAGGCTCATCTTATGCTTTCAAATTATCACAGGCAATACATTTATCTTGTTCAAATTTATAGCATGGGCCTCCATTTCTCCAACCTTTGAGAGTTTCCTGACTGCCTAACACATTACTGAGAGGTCAGTATCACCTATTTTAAATGTTTGTTACAGATAGCTCTACATTTAAAGTTAATGTGGAATCACAATTGCAGAATTATTTTCTGTATGGTAATTCTAGATTCAGAATAGACATATACCAACATTTATATAATATATATAATATATACATATATATATATATACACATACACACATACCAATATAAATTCATCTCTTACATGTAAAAATACAATTCTGATATTTGGTTGGTAGCCTTCTACGTGGGGTTTTAGAAACCCCAGCTTCTCTGTGTTGGTTCTGTCATTTTCAACACATAGCTTCAAGAATCACCATGTTCCTATGTTTTAAGTCATAAACAGAAAGAATATGGAGTATTACATAAAGGAAGACGTTGTGAGCTGGATTGGGATATAAGGAAATAAGTTTGAAGATTGCTCTCAGTGTCTGCTGCTTTTACTCATCATTGTTATATCCTCTCATTGTATCTTGTATTTTTTTCATCACAACTGTAATAAAGTAATTATTTTATCTCTGTACCACAATTATATACATATATGTATATATCACAATTATAATAAAGCAATTATTTGATCAGCTACTGGTTTATTATCCCTCTTTCCTCAAGGGCAATACACTCCACAAAGACTAGAACTATATCCATCTTGTTTGATGCTGTATTCCCAGACCTAGCAAAGTTCTTGTCATTGAGTACTTTCTCAGTAAAGATTTGTTAAATAAATGGATAAAAGAATAAATAAATGGATTAATTAATATGATAGATGTGGTACTTGATTTAGACATAGTTTAGTAAATCATAATGAATTATTTTCTGCCAGATTGCAGATCTAGACATCGGTCAACAAGAGATAATGTCTGGCTGTCCTAGCAGAACAGCAGAATATCCTAGTGAGGGAGGGTAAGGACAGGGATGGGGGCTTCCCTAGTGGCTCAATGGTAAAGAATTTGCCTGCAATGCAGGAGATGCAAGAGACGCAGGTTCGATCCCTGGGTCAGAAAAATCCCTAGACAAGAAAATGGCAACCCACGCCAGTATCCTTGTCTGGGAAATCCAATAGACAGAGCAGTCTGGAAGGCTACAGTCCATAGGGTTGCAAAGAGTTGAACGTGACTGAGTGACTAAGCACACACACACACACACACACACACACACACAGAGGGATGCAAGTAAGAAAGAGTTCAGTGTAGAAGCCAAGAACTTTCTCTTCTGATTACATGGTCTCATGCTTACCCTGCTTAATTGGATTATTTACAGCTAGCTCTGCTCTCTACCTTAAAGTAAGGAGAAAAAGGGCTCTGGAGATTCCAGAAGCCAAGTTTTACTGATCGTGTTAGTTCCTGAGTCTCCTGCTGCTTGTGATAGTAAATTGTATGTCAGCTTAACTGAGCCAAGATATGTGATCAAATATTATTCTGGATGTTTCTATGATACTCTTTTGAATGAGATTAACATTTAAATTGGTAGACTTTATGGAGGCAAGACTGCCCTCCATAATGTGACTGGCCCCATCCAATCAGCTGAAGACCTAAACAGAACCAAAGACTGACCTCCCCTAAGCCAGAGGAGATTCTGTAGCACAGGGCCTTCAGACTTTAACTACTGCATCAGCTCCTCTTTGGGCCTCTGGTCTGCCAACCCACCCTTCGTATATAGGACTTGCCAGCCTCCATAATCATGTGAGCCAATTCCGTAAAATCATGTAATATCCTATTGGTTCTGCTTATACGGTAAAGTTTAATACACTACTCATGTACATGTGCTGATTCCAGACGTCATTCTAAGTAACAGTATTGCCCTTATACTTTACACGACTACCTACTTCCAAAGAGTTTGTATAGAGCTGCATTCATGTCTGGAATGAAAAGTGGTCTCAAAACCTGTAGGAACTAGATTCTACTTATCTAGTTCCAACTTGATTTATTTCACTTGGCTTTTAGCCCCTTGACCTGACTTCCCTGGTAGCTTAGATGGTAAAGCGTCTGCCTACAATGTGGGAGACCTGGGTTCGATCCCTTGGTCGGGAAGCTCCCCTGGAGAAGGAAATGGCAACCCACTCCAGTACTCTTGCCTGGAAAATCCCAGGGATGGAGGAGACTGTTAGGCTACATTCCATGGGATCTCAAAGAGTCGGACACGACTGAGCGACTTCACTTTCACTTTAGCCCCTTGGGGGCAAATACTGTATTGTATCCATCTTTGTATTCCTAGCTACTACTACTACTAAGTTGCTTCAGTCATGTCCGACTCTGTGTGACCCCAGAGATGGCAGCCCACTAGGCTCTTCTGTCCCTGGGATTCTCCAGGCAAGAACACTGAAGTGGGTTGCCATTTCCTCTCCAATGCATGAAAGTGAAAAGTGAAAGTGAAATCGCTTAGTCGTGCCCAACTCCTAGCGACCCCATGGACTGCAGCCTACCAGGCTCCTCCGTCCATGGGATTTCCCAGGCAAGAGTACTGGAGGGAGGTGCCCTTGCTATTCCTAGCAGCCAGCCCATAATAGATTTTTTAAAGTGTGCTGAATTAAATGAATGAATGAATGGCTCAATACTTACATGTTAAAATACAAGTCTCCATCACAAACTTTTCCTTTCTTCTGGCTCAAAGCAAGGAAAATTCTGGTGTGATCCCCAAACCATCACCATTACCCACTTTCCCATATTTCTGATTACTTTCAGTATATTATGGTCATACAGTATAACTAAACTGTAGTTATATATTGAATGTGTTCCCTTAGGGACAAACTAAGGCAAACACACAGGGCCTGGGCTTTTTTTTTTTCACCTTCTTGCAGAAGAACTTGGGGAGCCAAACTCATAATACCTGAAGCAGTTTTTCAGTCTGGGTTGACCTGAGTTTAAGTTGTAACATTGCTGCTCTTTAGTCACGTGACCTTTCAAGTCTTAGCTTCCTCTTCTGTAAAATGGGCATCACCATCATCACCATATCATCAAGCACCATAGAAATAACAATAATGCTACATCATTATGCTGTGGTGTGGATTAAGTGAGATTGGGAATATAAAGCATTTATCAAAATGCCTGAATATGGTAAGAGTGCAACAAACACTAAGCATTAGCAGCTGTCACGGGTGTGCCTTGTTTCACTGCACTGCACTGCACTGCACAGATGCCATGAGTTTTAGGTTGTTTTGATCGTTTGCTTGCTTTGATATCGCAAATTGTAGGTCTGTGATAATCTTGCATCAATCTATCAGCACCGTTTTCCCAACCGCCCTTGCTTATTTTATGTTTCTATGTCACATTTTGGTAATTCTCAAGCTATTTCCGGCTTTTTCTTGTTATTATATTTGTCATGGTGGTTTCTGGTTGATGAACATTGAAGTTATTTATTTTAATTTGGGGAGAGGCACCAAGAACTGTGCCCATACAAGATGGTGCCCTTGATAAATGTGTGTATTCTGACTGCTCTGCCAATCTGCTGTTCCCTCACCTCACTCCCTCTCCTCAGGTCTCCCTAGTCCCTGAGATACAGCAACATTGAAATCAGTACAGTTAATGTCCCTACAATGGCCTATAAATATTCAAACGAAGGAGATTCACATGTTTCTCAGTTTAAATCAAAATTTGGAAATGATTAAATTTAGTGAGGAAGGCATGTCATAAGCTGAGATATTCTGAAAGCTAGGTCTCCTGTACTACTTAGCCAAGTCATGAATGCAAAAGAAAAGTTTTTTTTTTTTTTTTTTTTGAAGAAAATTAAAAGTGCTATTCCAGTGAATGATAAGAAACTGAAACAGCCTAACTGCTGATATGGAGAAAGTGTTTAGTGGTCTGGATAGAAAATCAAACCAAATAAGACTTTATTTCCTTAAGATAAAATCTAATCCAGAGAAAGGCCCTAGAGCTCTTCAGTTCTTGAAGTCTAAGAAAGGCAAGGGAGATGCATAAGACAAATTTGAAGCTCGAAGAGGTTGTTTCATGGAGTTTAAAGAATAAACTGTCTCAAGGACATAAAGGTGCAAGATGAAGCAGTGAGCAATGACGCAGAAGCGACAGCAAGTCATCCAGAAGATCTAGATGACTTAACGAAAGTGACTGCATTCAACAACAGATTTTCAATTCGAATATGTCATCTCGAACTTCCATAGTTGCAGAGGAGAAGTCAAAGCCTGATTTTGAAGCTTCAGAGGAAAAGCTGACTCTCATATTAGGGGCTTATGCAGCTAGGGACTTTAACTTGAAGCCAATGTTATTTATCATTTTGAAAACCCTAGGCCCTTAAGAATTATACGAAATCTACTTTTCCTGTGCTCTCTCTCTCTATAGATATGTATACAGTTATGACTGGTTTTTGATGTCATATAGCAGAAACCAACACAACATTGTAAAGCAATTATCCTCCAATTAAAAATTAAAAAAAATTTTTTTAATATGCTAAATTTGCTCTGCCTGTGCTCTGTAAATGGACCACCAAAGCCTGAATCACAGTTCAGCTGTTTACAACATGGTTTATTGACTATTTTAAGCCCACTGTTGAGATCTACTGCTCAAATAAAGTATTCACTTTAAAATATCACTGACCATTGGCCATACACCTAGTCACCCAAGAACTCTAATGGAGTTGTATGAGAGTAACATCGTTTCCCTGCCTGTTAACAGACCATTCATTTTGCAACCCATGGATCCAGGAGTAATTTCTACTTTCAAGTCTTGTTATTTAAAATAATATATTTCATAAAGCGGTAGCTGAGACAGAGAGTGATGGACCTTGGCAAGTCAAGAACATTCATGATTCAGGGGAAGAGGTCAAAATATCAGTATGAACTGAGGTTTGGAAGAAGCTGATTCCAACTCTCATGGATGACTTTGAGGAGTTCAAGACTTCAGTGGAGGAGGTAACTGCAGACGTAAGAGAAATAGCAAGAGAACTAGAATTAGAAGGAGCCCCTGAAGATTAGCTGAATTGTTATAATCTCATTACAAAACTTCAGTGGATGAGGAGCTGCTCATTATGGATGAACAAAGAAAGTGGTTTCTTGAGATGGGTTCTACTTCTGTGAAGATGCTTTGAAGGTTACTGAAAATACAACAATGGCATTTGATCACTGCATAAACTTAGTTTATAAAACAGAGACAGGTTTTGAGAGAATTGACTCTAATTCTGAAAGAAGTTTTGCTGTGGAGAATATGCTATCAAATAGCATTTTATGTTATAGGGAAATTATCTGTGAAAGGAAGAGCCCATTGATATGGCAGATTTCATTGCTATCTTATTTTAAGCAATTGCCACAGCCATCCCAGCCTTCAGCACCCACCACTCTGATCAGCCAGCAGCCAACAACAGTAAGGTATGACCCTCCATCAACAAAAAAGTTACAACCTGCTCAAGGCTTAAATGATACATGTTTGAGCAATAAAGTATTTTTAATGTATATCCATTATATTTTTAGACATATCGAACACTTAATAGACTACAGTGTAGTGTGAACATAACTTTTATATGTACTGGGAAACCAAAAATTTCATGTAACACACTTTACTGTAATATGCACTTATTGCAATAGTCTGGAAACTAAACTCACAATATCTCCAGGCTATGTCCAAATTGTGTCTTGGAAAGGTATCAAGGTCAAGTCGATATCAGTCCAAACAGTCCTTAGTCAAAAGGTAAGCTAAGAATAAAAGTGAACTGTAAGGACTTTCTTGATGACTCGGTGGTAAAGAATCCTCCTGCCAAAGCGAGAGATATGGGTTTGAACCCTGATCTGGGAAGATCCCACATGCACTGGAGCAACTAAGCCCATGCATCAGAGCTATTGAGCCTGTGTCCTAGCGCCCAAGAGCCACAACCACTGAGTCTTCATGACCTACTGAAGCCCTGTGCAGCCTAGAGCCAGTGCTTTGCAACGGGAGAAGCCGCCACTCAGAGAAATCTGCGCACCACAGCTAGAGCAGCCCCTGCTAGCCACAATTAGAGAAAAGCCTGGGCGGCTATGTAGACCCAGCACGCCAAAAAATTAAATTGGAAAAAAAAATGCACAATGAACGCTGAGACAGAAGAAGAGACTGCAGAAGCTGAGACATTGGGATCTGAGTGAAGCAGGCAAATGGAGACTCTGAGTTCTGAAAACGGAACGTTGTTTGCCCTCATTTGAGCAAGCCAGTTCATCTCAAGGTGCCAGAGCTGGACGGACAGTGCCAGTGCCCTAAACACTTTCTAACAAATAAAGCATGGCTGGGGCCCAGAGAAATCATCCGCTCACGTCAGTGACAGAAAACTGCTTCCTCCTGTCCATGTTAAGGCCCAGAGCTTTGCTACCTCATACTCTCTCAGTGTCTGACCTGATGGCCAATGATACACCATTCATTTCACTGACTCATTAGTGACTACACACCTGCAGGAAACACGACACACTCAGACTGGGAAAATTAAAGTGAACTTAATAAGAGGATTCTTGCCGGAATGGTGAACATACAGGAAAACTGCACGGAGCAGTGCACTACCCCAAGCCGAGGGACAGAGGATCACCATGCCCAGGCCCAGGCCTGAAGAAGTGTGACCAAAGAGTCACCAGGGAGTCTGAAGACACAGAGTGAGTGGGGCAGAGAAGAACAACTGATAGAATTACCATGGTCTTTAAGGGAGGGCTCCAAAGTGGCGCTAGAGGTAAAGAACCCGCCTTACCAAAGCAGGAGACACGGCTCCACATGAGGGAAACACCCTGCCCAAGGATCTGGATGGAACTACAGTGGTAATCACTTGATCTCGCTCTGCTCCTACCTACTGGTCAGGCAGTGCCCCAACCAAACCCAGCTGGAAGCCAGAGAACAAAAGGAGCCCAACCAAAGTCAGCTCTGGAGTTCGGAGCAGGACAGGAAAGGGCAGAGAGTCCATCTGGAAGAGCCATGAACATCAGATATTCAGCACATTGCCCCACCTTCCTAAAGGCCTGGCACTGCCCTGGAAGGGACTAACTTCATAGGGCTGCTCTGGGAGAAATCCCATCTTGTTTCATAGCCTCATCCATCTCACAAACCCACACACTCAACTCTTTGACATCAGGGTGAAATCCTGTGTCTGGTCCAGTGCTTTCCTTTTCCCAACTACCTTCTTGTTTATTCAAAGAAAGAGACTAGTGTGTACATCCCTCCAGGTGTTGGGACAGGCTCTGATAAGTCAAAATTGGCCGGACATGTCCATGCTAGGACCTCGATGCTAGGACCTCCCTGACACAATAAAATATGCACTTGGCACTAAAAAAGCAACTGATTACCATGGAATCTTCATTGGATGAGTTAAATACCTCAGGATTTTGCAGGGCCCCAGGGTTCTGCATGTCAGTAGTCATTGCACAAAACTGTATAAAATATTCTTTTTTTTTTTAAAGAGGTTGATTTGTATCCTGGATGAGTAGCACTTCACTACAAGTTCCAAATTAATAGCTTTTGAAGCTTTTTTTTTTGTTTTCTTTTTAAAGTTTGATATAATAGTTTTGTAAACCAGCCTTGAAATCTCTAGTTCTCAATACTGGCCAGAACCCAAAACGAATACTGAGAACAAAGAAAAGAAACTGTTTTCATAAGTCAGTATGCAACAACATCAGAAACCATGAGAGAGGTTGGCAAATATTTTCAGACTGGTTTTACAACTCCTGTTAGTCCAGATAATTGATATCGCCACCCAAACTTACCTTGACTGAGCTTTGAAGACTTTTGAAATTCACTCTCCTAAATGAACATAATTCTAAATTCTGTGAGGGATGCCAAATGTTCCCCATCCTCACCATTATGCTGAGCTGGAATTGTATTCCATGTTGGAAATTCTAAAGCCAACTTTGAAAAATCACCTTGAAGCCATTAATTGCCAGATAATAACCCAACCAAAGAAAAGACTTACATTTAGAGATGAATAAAAGAAGAAAAGACTTACATTTAGAGATGAATAAAAGAACTCACAGGGTGGCCTAACTGTTGTGGACTGTTGTGGAGACAATATCTCTTGGGTGCCAAGTCTGACACTAGACAAAACGGTAAAGATGTTTTCAGTCTCACGTGCTCCTTCCAGTTGCCTTCTTCCATTAGGCTCCCAGAGGTGCCTCACAAGGCTTCCCTGGTGACTCAGTTCAGGAAGGCTTCCATATTTGGTTGAATAAGCTTAACCTTCCTGTTTTCCTTCCTAGATACCATGCTAAAAAGAGTTTGGTGTTTCAACTGCAGTATGTGGCTTTAAGGAGATTTATCCATGATGGAAAAGAGCTGGACAAGAAATCAGGGGGATGAGGTTCTTGCTTCAATCCTGCCACTAAAAGAGATTGTGATCTTGGCATAGTCACTTTATCTCTCTGGGTCTCATTTTCCTCTTTTGTAACGTAGAGGTGTTGGTTCATGTCAGTGACTTCCAGGCCATTTTTTTTAGCCTTTGTTCAAATGAAGTCTTACATGGAAGCTCAACACGTGAAACAGAAAAAGCCTCCTCTGGTCTGAAGGGAAAATGATTGCCATCAGTCTTGTGCACTTGACAATCACACTTCCCCCCTATCTCAAGTTCACTTGGCACTCAAAGTATGACCTTTGGCCCACGCATGTGGCTTATGATCTCTGAAGTTCTTATTAAAAAGCAGAACTCTGGGTACCCCTTTTAAGATGTACTAAATCAACCTGTGTAGAGCTGGCACTCTGGAGTCCTTTTTTAAACAAGCATCTCAAGTGAATCTCATGAACACAAAAATTTGAGCATGTCGAAAAGCACCAGACCAGATATTTCTGAAGTCTTTTTCTTCTCCAATACTCTAGCAGTGTTGCTCAATATTTAAGACTTACAAAGTCATTGGGAAGCTGAAGAAAGAAATGGATCTTCTGTTGAGAAAAGTGCAAAAACACACAAATACACATGGATACAGGCACATATGTGAAGTTCATCTTGAATTACAGCAAACTTAAATATCTAGCTATGCATCTCCTTGTTGTCCATCATGGACACTCTATGGGAAGATAGTTCAAATCCCTATGATATCTATGACTTAACAGTGGTATTTCAGGATGAATGTGGTGATTCATTAGAGAAGGAACTCTTTTGGCATTAAACCAAATTCTCTTAGTTGCTGATATTGTACTAAACCAAAGATTGTCTCCAACTTATAGCCTCTAACCCAATTTCCAACTTGTTCAAAGTAGTTGGTATTTTGTTTTTGTTTTTGTTTTTTTGTTTGTTTGTTTGCTTTTATTAATTACAAGGAATAGTGTCATCCTGCAGAGAAGGCCAAGGCACCCCACTCCAGTACTCTTGCCTGGAAAATCCCATGGACGGAGGAACCTGGTGGGCTGCAGTCCATGGGGTCGCGAAGAGTTGGACATGACTGAGTGACTTCACTTTCACTTCTCACTTTCATGTATTAGAGAAGGAAATGGCAACCCACTCCAGTGTTCTTGCCTAGAGAATCCCAGGGATGGGGGAGCCTGGGGGGCTGCCGACTATGGGGTCCCACAGAGTCGGACACGCCTGAAGCGACTTAGCAGCAGCAGCAGCAGGTTCATCCTGAATATTCCTTAAATGCTCACTTTACTACAGGTATGAGGATGAAATGGCTAAACTCCAGCCAACTAGCCAGTGCTTTCCCAAGATTCTTGCTGTAAGGGCTGTTCAGTTCCCAACTGATTTGTTTCTCTAATTGGATGCATAGGCAGTCCTGCTTGTGGAACACGAGGGTCATGTCTTCTAAGAGGAGCGATGTGACCACATCACTGCTGAAAGCCTAGACATTCTTTTCAGAGGGCCAAGGAATCAGCTTGGATCTAGATTTCAATCTGCCAAACAATAAAATTGTGCGGTGGCGTCAAGCACCCTTATAAGGGGCTGATCCATAAATATTCACAGACCATGACAAGGCACAGAATGGGCCCTTTCCAAAAGTCTGCCTCCATTTTTCACATGCCACCCAGATGTGCCATGTGGAGCGGGAACACTAGTGTACACCATAGACGAGGTTCTGTACCACCTACACGAGTTCTTTTTACTTTTAAAAAGACAAAAAACAAAAACCAAAAGCCTTTCTCTTGCAATTTGGGCTTTCATTCTGCCTTTGGCCCAACAGCAAAAGCCCCTCTAAAGTCAGCTCCCCCACCGACATCTTCCCAGTCAATAGGGAACCACTTAACTACATGAACATTAACTAATTTGAAGTTTGCTTTTTATCCTAGCACTAATAGGAGAGGAGGAATGTGTTTGTGTTTGCAAGTTTTCCATGTGGGTTAAGTCAAGATTGTTTGCTCAAGTCTGAAGCTTGGAAGAAAAAGAAAAACAAGGCCCAAGTCTCATCATGTCTTTTGGAGGTAGGCAGAAGAGCCATTGTTCCCAGTGCAGCTGAAACTTGTGGGCTGAGAAACCACTGGAGTCTGTTCTCTGAGGTTTCTGAAAATTTTCCCCACAGACTTATCATTGTCAGCAACCGTGGCAGGCTGTTTTGTTTTGCCTTTCATTCCTTATTTATTGCCAAAGCAAATGGCAATGACAGTTGAGAATGGAAAGAGTGGCAAGATGGAGTGAAATATAGGAATAAAGCATTGCTATAAAGAGAAGTTGCTAAAAAGGGAAAGGAGTTCCTTCTCCTCTAAAAGCTCAAAGTGCCTTTCATCATCCAGCAAAGCTGGACCAAAAGCAAACTTATTTTTATGGGTAAACAGATAACAAATGGCTCATCCAGAATTCCAGGGTGGATTTGTACTCCCTCCCACAAGGAAAAAATTGCTTTTTAATTTATTGTATGTAAGACAAAGCCCAGATAACTGAGAGAAGCATGCTTGAAGGTAAAACATGAGATATACAATATTTAGAGAGCCTAGAAGATCCCTCAAAATATATTCCCACCTTTCATAATTTCAAGGAAAAGAATACCTTTGATTTTCCCTGACCTTAGCTGAGCCATGGCCAAAATGAGAATGGGCTAGTAATCAGGAGCTTACTGGGGATTTTGCTTTTTGATCTTATTTGTTTAGTGGAATATATCGTCCATGTTTTTCCTTACACTATAGTTATCATGAGGAGTCATCAGTGGTTATTCTAAATGCCTTAATTTTGTCCCATTAATAAAAAATGCAGAATAGAGATACAATGTTTCAATGTCTCCTCATCACCAAAATGATAGAATCCTAGGTCTTCAGCATGGTCTACCTGGACCTCTGTAATCTCACCCTTGCTTATTGTTTCAGCTCCAAACTCTAATATTTTGCCTCTTAAACTGTATATGTTTTAGTAATTGCAGAAATTTTAATTTCCTCTAAATCATTATGTTACTTTAGGTCTATGTAGGTTTTCCAATTCTATCTCCCTGGCCAACCCTCTCCCCTTATTCATTCTTTTCCCTCTACCTAATCCAACTCACCTATCAAGATATGATTCAGATGTCTTCACTTCTAGGGAGTCATTCTTAACACATCAAACCACTTCCTCACATGATATTAGGCACCCGAGCATGACACCCTCAGGGGAATCACCATATTTTATTGAAACTATCTATTTGTATATTTTTCTCCTCTGCTAAGTCATGTGCTTCTTAGGGGAAAAGATGTCTTATTCTAACTGACAAGCAACAAGACACTTAAGTGAGTTTAATCAAAGAAAGAGAGTAGTATGAAGTACTAGAGGGAAAAAGCATTGAACTTCAATTACAAAGACATGAGAGGCAAACCTCTCTTGCCTCTCGAACTCACCAGCAGAAGCTCACTTTTCTGCTGTCATTTCCCTCTTCAGGCTCCTCTAGTTGCTAGCACAGTTCCTTGGTAAGTCCCATGGCATGGTCCCTTGTGCCCTCGTTCCCCATGCCTGGGTGCCCCCTGAACTCCAACTCTCACAGTCTCTGATCCCAGTCTTTGAATCTGAACAAACCATGCTTTGATATTCCCACCACTCAGTAATACCGAACAGCTGGCATCTGGGTCAGCACTGACCTAAGACCAGACAGAAACCACATTCCTATTCCCTACCAATCCATTATTCCCTCCACAATTATACTAAATGACTGTCTTAATTTGAATTTCCCATAGTAAGAATGAAAAAAATCTGTAAATGGCAGTTTCATTTATTTCACTGAGCCTTACTCATCTCTCTTTTTTAAAAACCCAACATAATGTCTAAAACATAGCACACATTTGATGAGTAGGAATTAAATAAGTGTGTTTCTATGGTCGCTTTCAAGTTTATGATTAGATGTTCTGTAGCAAAGATGAATAATTGTCTACCAAAATGTGTGCTACACTCTCACAGTATCATGGTGTTGCTAGAAAGAAGCTTTTCAGCCAGGGACTACATTTCCCAGCACCCTTCATGTCTATTGTAGCCTCGTGACCAGTATTTTCCAATGAAATGGAAGTAAAAGAAACATATGGCTTCTCTAATTTAAGGCTTTAAAGAAGTGTTTGTAACTTCTTCATGCTCTTTCATTCCTGCTGGTTCAATGCAGATGACAAAAGGACCCTAGAGCAGAGGCTGGCAAACTTTCTACATACAAGGATAGATAGTAAATATGTTATGCTTTGTTGCCATATGGTCTGTCACAACTACTCCACTCTGCCTTTAGGGTGCAAAAGCTAACATGGACAATACACAAACATTTGAGGCTGTATTCCAGTACAACTGTATTTACAAAAATAAGTGGAGGGCCATATTTAGTCCACATGACATAATTTGCCAACCCCTGCCTTGGAGGAAAGCAGAGCATGAGATGGAAAAAGGCCAAGAATCTGAATTCCACATGGAGAAAAATCAGCAACACAGATCAGGATTGCCAGTCTTGATTTATTACATGAATTTAATACTAACATCTACTTTGTTAAGCCACTTAAATTTTAGAACTTATGTATAAGCTTATTAATAAGTATGTTAGTATTGCCTTTACTAAACTATAACTGTAGTATAAGTTCAGTTCAGTTGCTCAGTCATGCTCGACTCTTTGCAACCACACAGAATGTGGCACGCCAGGCCTCCCTGTCCATCGCCAAATCCCAGAGTTTACTCAAACTCATGTCCATTGAGTTGTTGATGCCATCCAACCATCTCATTTTCTGTCATCCCCTTCTCTTCCTGCCTTTAATCTTTCCCAGCATCAGGGACTTTTCAAATGAGTCAGTTCTTCACCTTAGGTGGCCAAAGTGTTGGAGTTTCAGCTTCAGCATGAGTCCTTCCAATGAATACTCAGGACTGATTTTCTTTGGGATGGACTGGTTGGATCTTCTTGCAGTCGAAGGGACTCTCAAGAGTCCTCTCCAACATCACAGTTCAAAAGCATCAATTCTTAGGTGCTCAGCTTTCTTTATGGTCCAACTTTAACATCCATACATGACTACTGGAAAAACCATAGTTTTGACTAGATGGACCTTTGTTGGCAAAGTAACATCTCTGCTTTTTGATATGCTGTCTAGGTTGGTCATAACTTTTCTTTTCATTTCATGGCTGCAGTCACCATCTGCAGTGATTTGGGAGCCCTCCAGAATAACGTCTGTCATTGTTTCCCCATCTATTTGCCACGAAGTGATGGGACCAGATGCCATGATCTTAGTGTTCTGAATGTTGAGTTTTAAGCCAACTTTTTCACTCTCCTCTTTCACTTTCATCAAAAGGCTCTTTAGTTCTTTGCTTTCTGCCATAAGGGTGGTATCATCTGCATATCTGAGGTTATTGATCTTTCTCCTGACAATCTTGATTCCAGCTTGTGCTTCATCCAGCCCAGTGTTTCTCATGATGTACTCTGCATATAAGTTAAATAAGCAGGCTGACAATATACAGCCTTGACATACTCCTTTCCCTATTTGGGTCCCTATACAGATTTCAAGAGGCAGGTCAGGTGGTCTGGTATTCCCACCTCTTTAAGAATTTTCCAGAGTTTGTTGTGGTCCACACAATCAAAGGCTTTGGCATAGTCAATAAAGCAGAAGTAGTTATTTTTCTGGAACTCTCTTAATTTTTTTATGATCCAATGGAGTTGGCAATTTGATTTCTGGTCCCTCTGCCTTTTCTAAATCCAGCTTGAACATCTGGAAGTTCACAGAATAAAATAAGAATTAAATATGTCACCAAGGAGGTGAAATACATACTCTGAGAATTCTAAAACATTAATAAAGGAAATTAAAGATGCTTCAAACAAGGGAAAGATACCCCATGCTCTTGGATTAGAAGAATTAATATCGTTAAAATGGCTATACTACATAGAGAAATGTACAGATTTAGTGTTATCCCTATCAAATTACTCATGGAATTTTTCACAAAACTGGAACAAATAATCCTTAAATTTATATGCAACCATAAAACACTAGAATTGCCAAAGCAATCCTGAAGAAAAAGAAGAAAGTAGGTCACATAAATCTTCCAGACTTCAGCCAATACTACAAAGCTATGGTAATCAAAACAGCATGGCACTGGCACAAAAACAGACATATAGATCAATGGAACAGAATAGAGGGCCCAGAAATAAACTCACACACCCATGGTCAATTAATCCTTGACAAAGAAGGCAAGAATATAAAATGGGGAAAAGGCAGTCTCCTCAGCAAGTGGTGCTGGCAAAGTTGCACAGCTGCATATAAATCAATGAAGTTAGAGCCCACCCTCACAGCATGAACAATAATAGACTCAGAATGGCCTAAAGACTTAAATATAAGAGAAGGTATCATAAAACTCCTAGAAGAAAACACAGGCAAAACATTCTCTGATATTAATTATACTAATGTCTCTTAGGTCAGTCTCCCAAGGCAAAACAAATAAAAACAAAAATAAACAAGTCAGATCTAATCAAACTTACATGCCTTTGTACAGCAAAGGAAACTATGGAATGGGAGAAAATATTTGCAAACGATGTGACCAACAAGGGCTTAATTTCCAAAATATACAAACAGCTCATACAACTCAACAACGAAAAAAGCAAACAACCCAATTGAAAAGTGGGCAGAAGAGCTAAAGAGATATTTCTCCAAAGAAGACATACAGATGGCCAATAGGCACATGAAAATAAGATGTTCAACACTGTTTATTGATAATTAAATTATTAATTAAATAAATGCAAATCAAAACTACAATGATATACCATCTCACAGCAGTCTGAATGGCCATCATTAAAATGTCTACAAATAACAAATGCTGGAGGGGGTGTGAAGAAAGGGGAACGTTCCTACCCTATTGGTGAGAATGTAAATTGGTGTAGCCACTATGAAATACATATGGAGGTTCCTCAGAAAACTAAAAATAGAATTACCATATGACTGAGCAATTCTACTCCTGGAGAAATATCTGGACAAAACTATAATTCAAAAGGATACACTGGGGCTGAGAGGAATTTGGAGACTGGGTTTGACCCATAGACCCTACTGATACTATATATAAAATAGATAACTAATGAGAATATGCTGTATAGAACAGAGAACTCTACTTCAGACACTGTGGTGACCTGAATGGGAAGGGAGTCAAACGGCAAGGAAGTCCAAAAGAAAGAGGGTATATGTACATGTGTGGCTCATTCATTATGCTGTACAGCAAAGCTAGCACAACATTGTAAAGCACCTATACTCCAATAAAAAGGACTTTAAAAAAGATACATGTATGCTTACATTTGTAGCAGGACGATTCACAAGAACCAAGACATGGAAACAAGCTAGATGTCCAACGACAGACGAAGGGATAAGATGTAGTGCATATATTCGGTGGAATACCACTCAGACATAAAGAGTGAAAGAATGCCATTTGCAGCAACATGAATGCAACTAGAGATTATCATGCTGAGTGAAGTAAGTCAGAGAAAGATAAATACCATATAATAACACTTATATGTGGGATCTAAAATGACACAAATGAATCTATCTATGATGCAGAAAGACTCAGACATAAGCGAACAAACCTGTGGTTGCCAAAGGGAAGGAATGGACTTGGAGTTTGTGGTTAGTGGGATGCAAACTATTACATATAGAATGGATGGACAAAAGGCCCTATTGTATAGCAGAGGGCACTATATTCAATATCCTGGGATAAACCACAATGGAAAAGAATATGAAAAAAGAACATGTATTTGTGTAGTATAACTGAGTCACTATGCTGTACAGAAATTAACATAATATTGTAAATCAACTATATTTCAATTTTAAAAAAGAATTAGCATTTTACACAAATAACCAAATTCATTCTATTTCCTTACTGTTGGACATTAGTTGCATATAATTTCCATCTGCTTAGTATACTGCCTTTGGGGATCTAAGCTTTAATTTAGATAAAGGTCTAAATTCCTCTTTCACATAATAGGAAAATAAACAAACAGATACAAAACATATCTTTTAAATATCTTGGCTATTTGCTTTCTGATTTATGCTATCCAGCAGTGTGTTTAAAGTTTTTCTTTCATTTCTCTTTTGTTAGCTAAAATAGCAGATCTTCTTATAATTTATTTAGTAATTACTTTTGGTACTTACCAAGCCTAAGCAACTAAGACAGAGACCCTATAAAGAAAATGCCATCTCTACACAGTCAATAGACCCAGATTTCAACAGGCTTAACCTGAAGCTCTGGTCTGCTCAGCACTTCGGGGTTACATCCCAAGGGCCTCTGAGCTAATGAAACATGTTACAATTCTAATATCTACTTAAGCAAATTGACTGTGGCCATCCAGGAAAATTACTTGGTCATCATAGTAACTCTTTTACTACTTATGTCAAGAAGAATGAAATTTAGAAAAAAAAAGAAAACCCTGGCAGCAAACTCTACAATGTAAAATAAAGTTGCAGGAGGTATGAGGCAGAAGGAAAGACAAATGAAGGATTTACTTCAGTATGGAGGAAAACACCTGAAATGTAATGAGCTCCCCGTAATATACCCTCACCTAGCCTTCTTGGCCATAACGTTGGGGGTATCTCTGCAATAGATTCACACAATGTGAAACATGGACGATCTCTTAGGAAATCTAATCTGAGACCCTCATTTTACAAATAAAGAAACGGAAGCCCAGAGAGATAAAGCAACTCATACTCACTTACTGGCCTGTGCTGAAGCAGAAACAGTTCTCTTGCTTGTCTGCTCAGGGTTCTTATCATTCTATCCCTGAGATTTAAGGACACAGAGGAACCATTTCAAAGGCTTTTTGGAATCTTTGCTATTTTGATTTATTTTTTTAAAATTATAAAGCATAGACTCAGTGCAGAAGAAGACAGATTAGTCTTACACTGGTTACATGACTGACCAGTTATAAAAAAGTTGGAAAGATCTCATACATCAATTACACACTGACCTTGTATTAAGCACTACGCTGGCTCCTGGAGATCTAAGATGATGTGGTCAAATCACTTAGACTCCTCACAGTTCTTGCAAAAGCAGAACACCTTTATGTTTACATTGAGAGCCAAGAGTCTGAAAATCTCCATCTATGAGGGATTTATTTTCCGTTTCACAGATCTTAGAACATATGGCAAAGTTATGGTCCTAACAAGCAACAGATGCAACCTGATTTTAACTCTATGATGTTTTCAATACTGCGAAACAGTGGAAATTGCAAAACAAGCACAGAGAGGCATTTTAATGTTGTTATCATTGATGAAAAGATGTATAATAACTCGTCAAAAAAGGGGGCCCAGGAAACTACCAGTACATAGAATGATCAAATAATATGAAAAAGACTCCTCTGTGTACAACCTTTAAAAGATGTATATCTAGGTCAACATTACTGAACCATGCCCACCTTGGCCGAATGCCAACTCATTTGACTTGCTAGAGCAGGACAGTACTTTGGTCTTATCCCTTAATGGTTCCCTTTGACTTTCTGACTGAACTTTTCCTCGACTAGAAAGAATTCTTAGATTTCTAAGGAAAGAAGTCTTAGTACCTTTTTCTCAGGCCAGATATTCTCAATATCTTCATGGACTTTGGTGGTGGTTTAGTTGCTAAGTCATGTCCAACTCTTGTGACCTCATGGACTATAACCTGACGGCTCCTCTGTCCATGGGATTCTCCAGGCAAGAATACTGGAATGGGCTGCCATTTCCTTCTCCAGGGGACCTTCCCAACCCAAGGATCAAACCTGGATTTCCTGCATTGCAGGCAGACTCTACCAATTGAGTCATAGGGAAGCCCCTTGTAGTAAACTCACGGAGTTTACTATTCTGCTAAAAAAGGAAAAATGAGGTATGTATGCACACATGCATGCATGCCTGCACACACACGTAATTGTAAGAGACAGAATTGTAACGCTATCAGGAAACTAAAATAAAAGTTCTCAGAGTTCAAAGATTAAAAATATCTTATAAGGGGGTTGGGGAAAACTTCATAGCTTAGTTTTGTGGGGAAGGAAGATGTTGTTTTTAAGAAGGGGGATTGGCTAGACAGAGATGGCCAGAAAGAGAATTTCAGGTAAAGAAAAGAGCAGGAAACCATAGCTTGTGCTTAGGGGTCAGTGAACTCTCCCGCCTGACATGTTTTTTAAGGAAGGTGATCTGGGATGGGGGCAGGTATTTCCATATCCTTCTTGATGATGTTTCAACTTGAAAGGCTTCATGGTGAGGGGCGGCAAGACCTATTTGAGAATCTGATGAAAGTGACAGATCTTCCCTCAAGAAATATATACCTGGATCGCCAAGTAAGAAGTTACCAGTTTCACTCTTTCCCAATTCCTTCAAAAACTCCATCCATCATCTTTCCAGGAGAAAACATATCCAGTCGACTTTCTGCCAAGCCGAGTCCTGACTGTTTCCACCAGATGCCACTGTGATCGGTGTTACTCCAGACTCAGAATGGCCTTTCCATTTGTTCTGTTGTAATTAATGCTCACATCAAACCATGAGCCTGCTTAGTCTGGTGGTGCAGCATGAACTAGACCGGAGGGCACTGAACATCCACCTCCTTAGGATGGCTCCCCGGTGAATGATGACAGCTCCACACTGGCCAGAGAAAGAAGAAATTAGTGCATGTTACAGGACAACGATTTGAAAATGAAAATTGCTCCATAGCTGCTTAAACATTTGAATTGGTTCAAAATCAAATGTCCATACACAATTATGTCCCCAACATATATACATATTCATGTATCTTGATGATAATCATTTTAATTTAGTATTCAGCCTTTCCATAGTATACTGGCTCTGCAACTAACCAGAAATAACACGTGGACTTGGGCCTAATCTAACTAATAATCTGAGTTCATTATCCTCAGTTTTGTGCTTCTCCAGTGAACCAATTAGAATCCACCAGAAGACCTAGTAGGCTTCCCTGTTGGTTCAGATGGTAAAGAATCTGCCTGCGATGCGGGAGACCTGGATTTGACCCCTGGGTTGGGAAGATCCCCTAGAGGAGGGCATGGCAACCCATTCCAGTATTCTTACCTGGAGAATCCCCATGGACAGAGGAGCCTGGCAGGCTATAGTCCATGGGGTTGCAAAGAGTCAGACACAACTGAGTGACTAAGCACAGCACAGAAGACTTAGTAAGAGTGTAAACTATTAGCCTATAGGGTATGTTTGGCTCTTAGATTTATTTTACTTAGCCCACGTTTTTTTTTTAAAAAATCTTGGATTGTCTTTTAACATTTTGAAATCAGGAAATTACATGTAAAAATCAGATTTATGAGGACTTTTTAAGGAATCTGGAGAACTGACAATAATAAGCATATTTTTACATAGTAACAATCAGTTTAAGATGACTTACACAGCATGGGCTCTCCAGGTTGCCACAGCCCTATCCAAAGTTGAAGTATATCTGAACAGCTTCACAAATTTGTATTAAGTGCCTGGCCCTTGAATACACTTGAGGTTGAGATCCCTAATTTAATATCATAAATGATCAGGAAAGTATGATGTAGTTCTTAGGAGTACAAGCTACTGAATCAGATCTACATGGGTTTAAATCTTTACCATCTAATGGTTGTCAAAATGAGTTACCAAATTCCCAAGATCTTCATTTTTTTCATCAGTACAATGTTGACAATATCTATCTTACAGGGTCTCTGAGTAAGGATAAGATTAGGAAATGCTTAGCACAATGCTCATTCAGTATGTTGTTACCCAGTATAGTAGTTGAGGGATATTACTTACTTTTCAATTAATAGTAAATTTTCCTCCCTAGAGAATGATCACACTTTTTTTTACTCCACTGAAGTCAGGCTCACTTGTGTGACTGGCTCTTGCCAATGGAATGTGAGCAGAAGTAAGGTGTGTCATTTCCAGAAATGGCCAGTTTGTACTTTGTCACTTTTGCTGAACCACTGTAACCAATGATACTGCAGATAGGGGCCCACTCAATGTCAAGTCCTGGAAGGAGCTCAAGTACAATGTGGAGGAGAGCTACTGGCTGACCCTCAACAGACATGGAGAATTAATGAAATGTAAGTAGCTCAACTGGTTAAGAATCCGCCTGCAATGCAGGAGACCTGGGTTTGATCCCTGGGTTGGGAAGAACCCCTGGAGAAGGAAACAGCCACCCACTCCAGTATTCTGGCCTGGAGAATTCTGTAGACTGTATAGTCCATGGGGTTGCAAAGAGTCAGACACAACTGAGTGATTTTCATTTTCAAAACATTTTTGCTTTAAGCCATTGAGATTTCAGAGGTGTTTGTTACAACAGTGTAGCCCATTCTGACTGAAATTGTAGTGGAAATTACTAGTTTCATCACTACCANTTCTGTAGACTGTATAGTCCATGGGGTTGCAAAGAGTCAGACACAACTGAGTGATTTTCATTTTCAAAACATTTTTGCTTTAAGCCATTGAGATTTCAGAGGTGTTTGTTACAACAGTGTAGCCCATTCTGACTGAAATTGTAGTGGAAATTACTAGTTTCATCACTACCATTATCATAATTATGACTACTCAAAGTTATTTCCCATGCCAGGCCTTTTTCTCCTTTATTTCCAGAGCTCCTGGCAAAGACACCAGAATCTCTGCCCTGTCCTCTGTGGTCAGCTGCTCTTTCCCTCCCCATTTTATCACCCACTTTGAGCTTATCTTCCTGTCTTCTTACAGCCTTCAACACTCCTAGTGATCACAGGCTTTGGGGAAGGGAACAAAACAAATCATTCCTCTTTACAGCAAGACAGCTTCTCTCCTTTCAATATGAGAGAAAGCACAATTCTATTCATATGTCCCAAAGATGCACAAATAAAACACAAATTATTTCTACATTTACTTTCATTTTTCTCTGAAGTTCCTACCTTTTTTGTGCAGTAGGAGAAAATTATCTTCAGTTGAATTTTAAAAACTTAGCTTGATTCAATGATACTGACCGAAAGTTGGCAAGCTAGCATCTGTAATCCCATTGACTACTTGTGTAAATAAAGTTTTATTGGAACACAGTTATGCCCATTCATTTACATATTGTTTATTACTGTTTGGGGCTTCCTAAGTGGCACTAGTGATAAAGAATCTCCCTGCCAATGCAGGAGATGTAACCTGCCTGACAATGCAGGAGACGTAAGAGACATGGGTTCGATCCCTGGGTCAGGAAGATCCCATGGGGAGGGCATGGCAACCCATTCCAGTATTCTTGCCTGAAGAATCTCATAGACAGTGGAGCCTGGAGGGCTACAGTCCACAGGGTCATAAAGAGTCAAACACTACTGATGTGACTTAACACACACCTACACACACACGACTGTTTTCAGGCTACAAGGGTAGAGTTCAGTAATTGCAAAAGAGTTCATAAAATTCACAAAGTCTATAATATTCATTATCTACCTCTTCATGGAAAGTTCACTTGTCTCTGAGAAAAACTTTCTCTTTAAGTAAATTGTCAGTCCCTTTGAGATGAAGCTCTTAGCCTTTCATATTTCTCTTTCTTCAATCAACTCCTCTCCAAGATGATGTCTGGATTTTAAAGTGTATGTGATCTCTGTAACTATGGTATAAAGAGAGAGGGGAGACCAGGTCCTCAATGCATGTGGTACCCTCTGGATTTCTGCTCACGTCTACTAAGTAGTGGTTGGCATGAATTGTTCCCTGGACTACTGAGCACTGACATGAGACTGGTCCTATTCCTGAGGGTTCTGTTGACATTCACTGTCCAGGTTGCAACTGGCGACAGTTACAGTTCGCTCTCATTTGCCTTGTGAGGGTATAGTACCTTCCCTGCTCACTTGATCACTGATGATTTTGCAGAGTCCATCAAGGGACAGCTGGAACTTGCACACAGTCCTCAACTTCAAGACCACTTTTTTCTTTATGCCAGGAATCCTTTCTGGCAAACTCCCCAGACAAAATCTCAGGTAAATGCCATATACTATCCCAGGAACATGGGGAAAATTCTGGGTCCTTCATGTGCTTCATGGGAAATAAGGATGCTTTGAGAAGGCTGCATTCATGCCCTCCCTCTGCTTAACCATTCTGTGATGCCTAGTTTCAAGTGGAGCAGACGACCTATAAAGAAATCACCTTCCAGCATCCTAAGTAGAAAAGGGAGCAGAAATATTTCAGCCTTCAGCATTCCCTCCTTTTCACCCAATATTCTACTATTTCATTCTAAAAGAGAGAGGGTAGGCCACGTGAATGACCATGCTTCTACTTCTGTCTCTCCTCCAGTCCCTCAAGGTAAAGCGAATACCTCCACCTTGTACTTCCTCTATATGTAGGATGCCTATAAATCTCTGTAAAACTTTATAATAAAGCCTACTTCATAATCAAGGCAAGATGAGGGAATGTGT